>CM072894.1:33940528-33983028 GCA_037013685.1 Acridotheres tristis
CTTAATGTCTGCTTAACTCAATTTGTCAGGAAATGTAGAACAATTTCCTCACAGCCTGAAATTTGGTAGTGGTTCAAAGTCAAAAGGCCAGGTCTAGTCTTATTCAAATGATATAATGAACAGTCTTCAAATCTAAATCTCCCTTGGGGAGATGCTGTTTACTTTTTTTTTTAATGTTAGAAAAAAAAAGAAAAAAAAAGGAAAAGTAAAATGTACGCTTTTCTTTGATTACTAAAAATATTGAATCCTTTTAACCCCTTCATATGGGTCAGCTGAGAAATGAACTTTCTTGCTTCCTTCTTTTGCTGGAGGTTAATATACTAAAGGCTGGGCAGAGCAGAGAAAAAAAAATGGAATGAATATGCAAAAATTATTTCTAGCATATTTTAAAAGTCTCTTTTTAAGCATAGTAATTTACAGTTTAAACACCTAAAAGATATCCCCAGTTTTCGCTCTTCCTGGGATCTCTCTTGGCATATGGACAAGGGGCCCAATCCCTCCTCTTGATGGCAATGCCAAGGGTGCAGGGAGGAAAGTCAGAGTGCATTTGACATCTTTGGTGGGAATTTTGCCTGGGGAAAACAGACAACAGCTGAATAAATGTGATACAGCCCTGACTTTCTGATCGTTCTGGGACAGTTCCTACTCAGCATCCTAATTTTCGCGTAAGGTGAAATCTGAGAAATGCTTTGCCACCTCAGCCCCGTGCATCCCTCCACCCTGCTGCAGGTTTGTTCATTCCCAAATCCCTGCCCAGCCTCAGGTTCTCAGTGTCACGGAGTCAGGAGATCATGAGTGAGGATCAGAGGGATGCCAATGCAAGCCCATCTTCAGTGGAGGCTGTAGAGGAGAGGAGAGCAGGAATTTCAGGAGCTGGCTGTGATGTCCTGCCATATTTCTACCACTTCACCCAACAAAAATATGTAATGATGGTCCACTGCTGCTGTAGGGCAGAGTACCACTGTGAAATCACCTCTTTGGCCAAAAATAAAAAAGAGGCAGGAAAATATCTACATATAGAATAAGCAAGATTCTTGATTTTAAAGATATGTATAATCACACACCGATGGGTTCAAGGAATTCAGTCAAATTAGAAATTTAATGGATGTGTGCTGGTTTTGCCTTTGAAGAGATTTTTTTGGAAGTGTGAACAACTATTTGTGTTTGGAAAGGAGCTCAGGTCAAGCATCGCAGCACAGCCTCTCTGCTGGCTTTAACTGCTGTTGGGGAGGTGCGTTACGGCCTCGAGTTGTGCATTTGCAGAGAAAATATCACCCCGTCCAGATGCTCAAGTCTGCTCTTTCTGCTCAGAAAACCCCGCACGAGGCCCTTGCAGTGTATGAAAAAACAGGAAAAGAGCTCAGCGCATTTTCCCTTTGCATGGTAGAACTTAGAGGTGAAACACAATCATTTCAGCCTGGATCAGACTATCCTTTAGCAAAGCCCTAAGTCTAATTAACCCCCAAAATTGACTGACAAGGTTCATTCCTCTCCGCTGCTGCCTAACTGGTTGTGTGTATGCTGGGCATGCAGTACCTAAGTCAGATGCTGCTTTGTTATAATTAGGGCAGCAAATTTTGTTTTCTGTTTGGTACTTGCTGTTACATATTGCATGTAATGTATGGCACTGTTAAGGGAAAAAAATTGGAGTCAAAGTGCCTGGAAAGTTAGGTCTGCTCTGTAGCACTGTGAGATTGTTGACATCTGCCGAGGTTGGAGAGCTCAGTAAGCAGGAAATGGGGTGTCACTCTGAGTGGTAGTTTACCATTATCCTGGCATCCTAATGAAGTGTCTGCAGTGCACAGAGCTTCTGGATGGCATCTTAACGCACGGCTAAGCAAAAGCACTTCTCTCCTTGTCACTGTCATCCATCTGCCTGCACCCTACTGTAGCCAATGGGATGGAACCATGCTACAATGTGCTATAAGCCATTTAGAGTTGCACATTGCATAATCAGTCCCATCAAATATGTAAAAAATGACTATTATTGGTTATTTCCCTCAAACTCTGGCACCTGGAGTTTGATACATTAAAGTTTAACTTTTCTAAGTGCTGTTTCTTCCCATTAATTCCACATATATTTTTGTTAAATGGGAGTGAGTTGCAAACTCATTGTGTTGGGTCTTGCTAGTGGATCACAAAAGTTGTATGAATATTCATTGCAAATTCCACTTTATATTACACAGGATAAATTTATCAATTTCCCAGATAGAGCGGTTTCACACAATTCTCATTTTCTTTTGGAACAACTAATTCTGAGGCATGAATAAAAAGTAAATCAATTCGGATCACAAATTGCTTATTTTCTTTATAGCTAATATTAGTTAGTTTCAACACTTCTTATAGATTTTTTTTAAAAAAAACCAAGAAAATATTTTACAGTATATCTACAATACGAGGATTGCCACAGTGTACTGCGAGTGATTAAAATTGGGACGTTTATGTTGCATGCAGTAACATTAAAATATCCTGACATTAAAAGTGGTATGAATAAGTGATTTATGTATTAATACATAAAATATTAAAACTTGTGTATCTTAGCCAGCATGACTTCCAGAATATGAAGACTTACCAAACAAAAGCAGAGTTTTGGGCAGTTGATGTGTCTGAAAAAAAAAAAATTAAAATTAAGCCAACAGAATATTCTCTTTTAAACAAGTTTTCATTCCCTGATAACACCAAAGCCACCAAGGACTGGGGTTAAGCATTTTGTGACAGAGCAAGCTTCTAAAATGGGCAAGAGCGAGATGAATTGGCTAAGTCGGGTGTTTATTTATACAAACAAGAGGGCAGAACATAATTTAGTTGCATCAGGAATTTTTCACAGACATTAAAACTATAGCAAACATAACAGCGGGGATGCTTGCACAGCAGCACAGTGGGGAAGCTCACAGAGCGTCTGCCCACACTCCGGCTGGCTGTAGCCAGCGCCATAAGTCTCACAATTTCATTAGCACTCAAAAAATCCACCTAAACCACCCCGTTCCGATTAAAAAAAAAATAAAAAGGAATGAAATAAACAACCCCCCCCAAAAAAAAAAAAAAAAAAAAAAAAAGGAAAGAAAGAAAGCCCCAGACAAGACCCGTCTTTCTCTCGGCAGCCGAATCAGTTGAGAATTGTTGGAAAAACTCTTGGCAGGCAGATTTTGCTGTAGCAACAGTGTGTGACGTTTTAACCACAGCAGAAATCTTATCCAAAAAAACAGAACAAGGTGAGAAGAGCCTGTAAGAAATTCAGGGAAAACCATGCCTAAAAAGCCAACAACAACAAAAGGTGGCAGATCAATAGTTTGATATTTTATGCAAGATCATAAATCACTGGGGTTTTTTCAGCAGTTCAGCCGTGAGGCTCGAAAGCATAAAAAGAAAGCATGGCTTGTGATAAAATTAGGCATTAATGTGAAGCATAAATGCCATTTAACATTAAAAATGCACAAGCCACTGAAACGTCTGGAAAAAGGGAAATGGGTGCTATAGTAAAACTACACAAAGTAAAGCAGACATGAATAATGCAGCAGGTCTGAGGAGGGTCACGGGTCAGACCCCAGTACCTTACAAAATAATGAATGCATGTCAGGTTAGAGACATCCATCCCTTCCTAGCCAACGTGAGTTATTGGAGATAAACCCTGGACTTCCTGTTCTGAAACAAAGTGGCTTGTTGTAAACATCTATGTCCATTTAAAATTAATGATTAAAAGAAAGATTTGGTGGGATTCGCTTAAGTATTCTTTATGGGGACGAGTGCTAAAGGTTACTTTCTTCATTCATTTTTACCCAGCCACTGTTAATGTTACAGACACGTCATGTTTTCTTCTGTGCCCAAATGTTTATCCCATGCTCATTTACAAAAGGGCTTATATAATAGTAAGAGTTTGTTTTTTATTTTTTCAATGCATTCTTCATTTAGATATAAACAAGAGAGCATCCCCACGGTTTTGCTCTGCTAAAGGGAGCCAGCCCTATTTTTAAAGACAGTAACCCAAATTCTAAATATATTTTCTATGATTCTTTTACACGGCAAAACCATCTGTGATTCACTTCAGAGTATCCTGATCTGCTGAAATTATCCCCTACGTCTCCCAAAATTTCCCCCTAAAATGATAAGAGGATTAGCCCTCCTCTCATTCTTTATTTGATATATGTAATTATGATGTTCCCTTCCAAAATTTTCATGAGGAAAAGAGAGTCTAACTTCCCAAAATTATTTTTCCCCTCCGATTTTCATCAATTCTTACAATAAAAATAATGTAATTTAAAAAAAAAATGTATCTTTTTATCACAACTGCAGTGCTTAATTTTGTATACTTAGCTGGAGAATTTAACAGCTGTTTAGAGTGTTTTCCTTCCTTTTCACCCTGCACTCCTGGGCTTCATCATACAGCACAGGGAAGGGGGATAACTTTTCCCCCACCTATTTGTAAAAGCCCATGTTTAAGGATTTCCTCCCTCCACTTGTGCAAGGTAAATAGAAAAACAAAACAAACAAAAACCATAAAAAAAAAATTTAAAAACCTTTCTACTCAAGGATCTGAAAGAGAAAAATTTGTAGGAATGTGGAACTGAAGGCATTACAGAAATAAAGCAAATACACAGGTATTGCAAATGAAACATAAGATCTTGCATCTGATCTGTTAAATATTCCATCAACAAGGTCAAGAGTAAAGACAAGCCCAGCCACAAAAACTGAAGCGAGAGTAAGCTTTAATAAAAAAAATGAACAGTTTATCCTCTTCAGCTTCTCAAGTGGAAAAACAAATTCTTTTATACTAGAGAAAAATCAAGCGTGTGTAGAGCATTTTAGAAAAACCCACCGATATCAACCATTTTAATGAAAGAATACCCAATATTTTCGTGGAACTATAAAAGGGAGCAAGACTAAGTGTTACAGCAAAAAGCCTGGGCTCAGCAGCTTTGTGTGGGAAATGGTGAAATGTGACTGTGATTTATAATGAGAAAAGGTATCTACAACATACAATTTTCTACCTAGCTGCAAATAATAATTCATAGTGATGTCCCTTCCAGATAAAATACCTTTGCAATGTAGGACTCATGTGGTAAAATGATCATGATAAATGTCAGACCAGTGCAGGTAACGGCTTTACAAACCATTAAGATTAGCTGGCTCTTTTTTTTTGATGATAACAGTAACCATGCTGTGACTCTATGTGGTAATAATATCTCAGTACTGATAAATGCCAGAGCCAGGCAGAGGTGTTTATCATTCCCAGTTCAGAAATGCTGACTAAACTTACCACATGTTGCCTGTTTTTTCTTCTTTTGCAATAGACTAACAATTAACAAATAGACCGATGCACAACATAATTTTATGCAAAAATTCTATGGTTTTTTGTGCTTTATTGCCTACCTAAATATCCCCTATGTTCCAAAACTGATGACTTTGGTACAATATGCCCCAAAACAAAGATTTCTACCCTTGCCATTCTCTCAATAAATAGTTATTTTTATAAATTAATACTGGGGGGGGAGGGGAGGGGTATTTTATCTCTTTTTACAAATACACCTCACAAAGGACTGCAGCCTCTGTGAGCAGCAGAGGGTGCAGGGATGTGGTTCCATATCTGGTATCTGTGCTAATCAACACAGAGCAGAGACACTTCCGTCAAGAGAACATGATAAAGTTTTACTGTACAACATTTCCTTGTAAATGTTCTGCAGCAGACAGAGTCCTTCCTTCCCCTGAGCTTGTCCGTGCCTCAGTGTCTCAGTTCCACTCATGCCCATTGAATTCTCAGGAAAAAAAAAAAAAGCAAAAAAACAGAAAAACAAACCAGAATTAAAAATTAAACTACTTGAGAAGCTTTATTTGTGAAGTTGCAGGAGAGGCAAGGCAGCCCCCGTATAAATATAAATATAACTAATCTAGGGAGATCATAGGATGTCTTGTCATGTCACAGCATGTCCAGAGAAGGGCAGTGGAGCTGGGGAAGGGTCTGGGGCTCTGATGAGGAGCAGCTGATGGAGCTGGGTGTGTTTAGCCTGCAGAAAAGGAGACTCAGGAGGAGCCTTAGTCCCTCTCTGCAACAAGCTGACAGGAGGTTGAAGCAAGGTAGAGGTCAGTCTCTTCTCCCAGGTAACAAGTCACAGATTGAAAGGAAATGCCCTCAGGAAGTGCCAGGAGAGATTTCGGATGAGTTTAGAAAAAATTTTAGGAAAAATTTCTACAGTAAAGGCGTTCCTAAGCTTTGGAACAGGCTGCCCAGAGCAGTGGGTGAGTCACCATCCCTGGAGGGATTGAAAAGCCATGTGGATGTGGCACTCAGGACATGGTTTGGTGGTGGACTTGGCAGTGTTGTGGTGAAGGTTGGACTCGATGATCTTGGAGGACTTTTCAAAACCAAATAATTCTGTAATTTCATTTGCACACACCAAGCAGCACAAATAAAAAGCCCAGAGAATTTTCACCCCCTTACTATAATAAATTAACTTTTGCAAATTTCATATAATTTTCATTTGTAGCTTCAGACCTATTCCCACTGGGCAGTTCACCCATAGCACGAAATTGAGCAGTAGTAATGGCTTGTGGCAGAAAACATCAAGGGATGACTACACGGCAAGACTGGTGAGGATGTGCTGTTCAGAAGTTAAGGGTTTTTATAGGTGAAACCAAAACAAGAGAGAAATACACAGAAAGTGTGCTCTTCATTTGTATTTAACTTCATTATCACTAATGTCAATTGCTTGACTTCCTATAGAATAAGTCCATAAGAAAGTTTGTTCGTTTTTTTACTGGAAACTAATATCTATTCACTGCCTACTTTTAGGTCTTTGTCTTCCATGTCTGTATGATTGTTAAAAGTAAAAATAATTTCAATATAAATATCTGTATCTGTGGGTATGAAGTATTAATCTCAACAGGAATTAGCAACACATGCTGAGGAAGGAATATTATCCTACTAATTTTAATTTTTAAATTAAGCTTGATTGCAGGAAAATTTTAGCTTGAAACTTTTTTTTGGTGAAACCTTTAAATCAAGTCACTAATCACCACGTATGCTTATGCAGCACCTACTACAACTGGGATTTAATCCTGATTGAGATCTCTGAGTGCTAGGGTAATATGAATATTAAAGAGGAACATATACGAAGAATGATAGGTGATAATTAAATCATAGATGATAAGATCAGAAAAGTGTTCTCAGGTTATCTAGGGCATGTAACATGCAAGATGTTTTCCCTACGTCAGACCTACTGGTACCTTATCTAATCTGTTCCTAAATGAAAGCATAGTTGTACATTAGTTTGCTTTAGTTGCAACATCTTAAACAAATAGATGAAAATATCAGCCAAATCTATTCCACAAAACTATGAATTATGGTAAAACAGGAAGGTGTACCTTAACAGAAATGGTAGAACTGTTCTTATCACCCCAAAGGAGAGATTAAAGCCCTTAGTGCTGCATTCTTTATTGCTAATTTAAAGTTTGAAACACGATTCTTTTTCCTGGAGATATTCCAGCTGTGGGATGTTATAGGCATGAGAAAATAGCTACAGTGGAATAGTTTTTGAAATAATTTTTCACAAGGCTTAAATACTAAAAACAATAGCAAATTTTATATTTCCAAATATGATGGGATGTTAAAGACAGAGATTCATAATATATACTGGATTTAATTATGATGAATAGAAAAGGTCAACAAGGATTATCTAGGAAGTGTACCTATCACAGAAGCTGCACCATTGGAGAATGCAATTCCAAAGGATAGTTCCATTTAAGATGTGGGTCTCTTACTTTTTGGAGGTATTTTATCTAAAGAAGATGGTCTGTCAGTCTAATAAAATAAAAAGAAAAAAAAATCGTGAACCAAAAAATGCTTTCTTAAGATTAACAGAGAATTTTTAATCTTTGTAAACGATTTTTTTTCTCTGTTAAGGTGAAAGGAGGTATGAAATATTCTTTTAACCATGTAAGGCACCAGCTACAGCATTTTGCAAAGCAATTTCCTAATGTGGCACTCAAGTGGTTTTTTTTTCCCCTTAGAAAAGCCGGACAATGCCACTCGCATCAAATCCATAAGGAACCTGGTAAAGAAGCTCCCTAGACCCAACTATGACACAATGAAAATCCTTTTTGAACATCTGCAGAAGTAAGTAGAACCATGGCACTGATATTTTTAAGATAATTTTTTAAAAAGGAATCGATATGTAGTGTCCTAATCTTATTGGAAGTGTCATCCAAAATACCAAAGATTATCGCATTCTTTGGCAAAACTAAGCATCATTTATGGTATCTATGTGTATCCCACTCCTGTACAAGAAATCAGGATGGCTAAGCAAGTTTTAACTCGAGTAGAAAGCAGGACAATTGTGTTTCCTTAAATGCAGTCAAAAACATTGGGATTACCACGTTACAGGTGCATTGAATTGGGCAAGTACAATGTGCTCCAGATTGCATTCACCCTGTTTGATTGAATTTCTCCAGGAATGGCCTTTTGGATGATCATATTTTCAACACTGCTGTTAAATCACCTGTACTGCTCTTGTGCTATGTTGAGGTCAGAAACAACCTCACTAAAGAAAACACAAGTACTCTTGTCCTTCACAAGGAGCTTGTGGCAACACAGAACACCTAAGAAATGCTGAGGACATATTTGGAAATGCATCTTTCCTCTCCTGATATTGCCGAGATACCACAGAGGCTGCCCCTCCTCATTCCCCTGTGGTTTCCACACTCACTGAGCTGCATTCACAAGAGATGTCGACCCAAAAAATCAACCCAGGGTGTCACATTCACCTCAGGTTTCCTTCTTGTGCTTTGTGGCATTAACAGCAGAAGTGTGCATAGCCCACATGGCTCACTGACACCCACTACAGCTGTTTGACCTGCAGGATGACCAGGGAGGCCAAAGGGTAGGGACATGTGAAGGGCAGGGTCCTGTGACCCTGGTCCTCCCTGCTGTTGGCACTACCCATGCTATTTTCTACAGCCACTTTTCAGCCAAGCTACCCCCAAAACTGAAGGGACATCAGGATCTGGGCCCCATCAAGGCACAGAGGAGTATTTCATCCAAGGAATGATATACTGACCCCAGTGAGGGAGTGATAAAGGCTCCAAATCAAAGACTACTCTGAGCTTATAATGAATGATGCCTTTATAGTGATCCTTTCTTGGCATGTGCATGTAAGAGATGTAGATGCTTTATCTTGTTTTTCAGCTTCCAGCTGAAATGGCAAAATAAAGTCCATATAGTTATGGGAATGTCCCCATTTCATTAAGCATGGAAGGATTTTAAGCAGTCCATAAAATGACTGAGTTTGGCCTTGCAGAAAAACAGTTTTCTGTGTGTTCATTTGATGTACTGTGTGCACACATTCTCTCCTTCAGCAGGTTATCTAGAGAAGGATGATAATTTATTACTTGCAATGGAAGAATAATAAGGGAAATTATTTCCTGGGAAGAACATGAGTGCAAGGAGTGGGTACAGGCTGTCAGCACAGATATGCCATATACAAAATTTACTGCACTCTGTGTGGCATTGATCTTAACCTGAAAAAGTTTTGTTGCCATGTCTTAGGGGAGAGATATCAGGTATAGACAATAAGTCTTTGATCTCATAGTTAAATCACTTGATTGAGACTCAGGAGACGTGGGTTCAGTTCTTGGCTTTGACCGGATGTTCTGAGTGACCTTGGGTAAATCATTTAATCTCCCTGTGTCTTGGTTCCTTGTTTACAAAATGATGATAATACTTCCTTTGTCTGCCCTGGCTTTTTAGAGCATAATCTATTTGGGACAGCAATTGTTTCCTGCAGTGGATGTGTAGAATAACTGGCGACACTGGACTGACACTGGTGGTTTTTTGGAGAAAAGAAAATAAAAGGAAAAATAAAACTGCTAAAATAGAGGAAATAAAATACTAATAGTTCATAATGCAGAAGTACACCGAGGTGACACAGTTGCACAGAGTGATGGAAGGCAGGAAGATGTGACAGTGGAGCCATTTGGGGGTTTAAGCATTAGGGAAGTAATTGAGTCTCTCTGAAGAAGGTCAATCTTCTTCTCAGCCTCAAACACATCCTCAGGAAAAGACAGGGCTATTCCATAAGCTTTGCTCCATTGATATGGAAGCAACAGTAGAATAGACATTGAAAGCAGAAAAAATCTCCCAAACAAACAAAACATATGTGTTCTCTTGAACTTGTGATGCTAAAGACAGGGGTCAGTCTGAATGATCTCATGGCTCCATAAATAAGAATGAAGTAGTGTATTTGTATTTTCAGTAATGATGTGATGCTTATATGGACAATGTGCATTTGTTTGAATCAGTCTAGGAAACACGACTAGTTTGTATTTAACTAAATGTAGAGTTATATTAATTTTGGGGACAATTTCCAGAACAGGAGTGTCAATGTCCCTCAGTATGGACTTGTACCACCCCCTTTGATCACAGGCCTTTCACAGGGAAAATCACAGGAGTTTCAAAAGTTTCTGGTTAGTTGGAAAAATAACTAAACTGGCTTTATTTGAGGTATATTACTGCAGTTTCTATATTTGCTGGTTGAGATGGCTGTTCTTGCCCAGTGTTGGACTGGGGTTCTTATGGGCATAAGATAAGGGATTGCAGCTATGCTGTTTCCACAGCATTCCCTTCTTTCTCCTACCCTTCTCCTACTCCTTTCTTTTCTGTCAGACAGACAGAACAGGACTATACAGACCTCGACCTTGGGGCTGTTTGAGCCTGTGACTTCTATACAGCACATGAGAGCATCTGTCTCACTGACACTCAGCACGAGAATCCAACCTTTGCCTATCCCTGGCCATTCTTAAGCAATCCAGTCTGCAAGAGCAGGTCCAGATCAAGCAGAAATAACAATGAGAAATGCACTTCAGAAGGGTCCTCCTTAGAAACCCAGACAAAGCAGGTGATGAGAGAGTTTGTGAGAAAGGCCTGGCAGCAGAGATTAACACCCATGCCATATATCTCTCTTAAACCAAGCTCTCTGAAGCTGCAAGAAGTCACAGTGCAGAGTATGCAGCCCACAGAAGGTGGATTAAAAGCAAAGCTTGGGGCTGCAGTACCTGTTCTTTCAAGGTTTTTTTGCTTTTGATAGGAAAAACCACAACACACTGACGTCCCTGTTCATCTTTGCATGAAATCTCATCTACTTGAAAGCAGAATAGACAAAATATGGGGCTGAACAGATATATCACATAGCTCTTGTCAGTTTAATTCCATAAGGAATCATTCTATTATGACTCATGCTGGAAATAATTGAGCACAACTACTATTAGGCTATTCATGCTTCTTCCCAAAGATGAGCAAACCAAACAAATAGACTCCATATAGGAAAAAAACAGCAAAAAACCAACTTGAGTAGAGATTTTCCTGAATTAAGGGCTACAGAAAACAGCCTATTCTACTCGAACATGTTTAGAGAATATTTGCTTGCTCTTGTACATCCGCATACACCAGTTCCACAGGTACGCTCTCTTTCCTCTTCCTTACTCACATGTGACTTTTACTCCCAAAGAGTGAGCTAATCGCAGGTACCAGATAAAACTGATGCACCGTTCTGGTCCCATTTTTTTGGGTGCTCACAGGACATCAAATGATTCAGAAACCTTGTCTTGCAGTCTCTGCACAAGTATGAGCTGAGCACAATGAAGCCTTATCTGAGAAACCATTATATGTACTCCATAATTTACTCACAGAATTGAAATACAAGTTAGGCAGAAGAATTTCACTCTGTATAGTATTTTATGACCTGTTTTTACTACAACACCTTGAGGTAGCTATTACACACCCATTGGGAAACTGAGGCACGAGAAATTTAAACGACTTAAAGTCCCAGCATGAACCAGCAACACGATCTAAAAGCCCGGAGGGGATTTTTTATTTGCCCAGAAGCTTCTCCAGTGACCACAAGACTTCTCTTTTGTCCCTCATGCAAAAAGCAGCAGGGAGGAGGAACACCCTGGCTGGTTCCTGAGCGCTGTGCTCCGAGCTGGCGAGGGCGGACGCCGCTCTCCTCCAGAAGCTGTGTGCCTGTGTTACACAGCACTGTGCCTGAGCTCATAAGCTGTGCTTATTAATGTTAAATTAATGAATCTCAGCCTGCTCTGCTTATTAGGTTGAGCTCCGTGCCACCACAAGGCAGCTCTGCGACTCCCAGACCCGAGCTGTGTCACATCTGACCAGGCTGGAGCGCGGGGCAGCCAAGCTCCTGTGGACACCCCTGCAAGGGGATGTGTCACAGACAAAAACCCCTCTCCTTGCTCCTGATCTCCCTGCACAAAGGCAGGATAATGTGTGTTATTTACAAAACTGTAAAAGGGATGCTGCAATAATTAAAGGGGAAGGCAAGGGCCAGCTCCCATCCCTCTCCCTTACGTGGAAAGCGCGGAACCCAGATGCCCAACTGTGGAAGATATTCTTCCAGCAGCAGCATCTGCCTCCTTGGCAGGCACTTCAGGCAAGTTGTCTGGGGAGCTCTGCAGTTGCCTCTTGGTTTATCACGTGGATCTGTTAATGTGCCCTATCTGGCTGGCTTGTCCAAGCAGGAGCTGATTTGTTTTAATTCACCTTTGAATCCAAGAAACTCCATTTATTTTGCTCTATTTTTCCCATACTCTACATAGCATGGCAAGTAATTTTCAGATGCCATCCAGGCTTTTCTGCCCTTTCAGAGGGAGAATGATGATTTTCTTCCTGATTGTCTTCCCCCTCTGCCCAAATTCTTCATTCTTACTGCTAATTGTTTGCATTGATTTAACTGGAAATATGCTCCTCATCAAGGATAGAACTATATATCCAAGACAAACCCACTGATATTAATATATTATCTAACAAAAGTCATAGGCATTAATCTCCAGCTGTTTTGACCAAAAAAAACAAACAAACAAAAAAACCCAAACAAACAACAAAATAAACTTCCCCCAGGTTCATAGATCTGTGAACAGGAAAAAACATCCAACCTTGACAAATGGCAGGGAGGAACAGTCCCCCCACCTCAAAACTCACAACCTTTGGCAGCAACATTCTGAAAAACCAAGGTTTTTCCAAACTATATACAACTAAACAGACTTGTTTCTACCTATTAAAAACTAAGGAAAAAAGAAAACAAGCAGAGCCATGCATAGGCTGCAACCCACAGTAGCCTGCACACCAGGACACAATGACAATGTGATGACAAATCCAGCAGCAGCACCCAGAATTCTGAGGGAAAACCAGAAAATGAAGTTAAAGTACACTATATAGTAATGCTAAGCAGGGGACGTCTGCAAACTCTTTTTTTCCCCTCCAAAGTTGGTGGAGGAAAGATGTAGCAAACATATGTGATTTTCACTTGCTAAACTACGTGTCATAGCAGCAGTTTTCAGGCAGGCTCACATAATAAATATAGGCTCAGGAGAACCCTTTTCTCACACAGCAAAAGAGCAGATTACACTAAGGACCGTGCAAGTTTTCTATTAAGAAAAATAATAATTATAATAATAAAGGTAAAAGCTACTGAAAACTAAAAAGCAATCCTCAGAATGGAAGGATTATACACACACACAAAAAAAAAACCTATTTGGGAAACCTCAGTGAACTTGTGGAAGACCTACAACCCAAAATGTGGAATAGGCACTCAAGTTTTCTTAAGGAAAAATGCCAAAAATTTGGTGGTTCAGAAAGCCCTTAAATGAGAAAGGTGCAGAAGTCCATCAATGAAGGCACAAGAAAGACTATTTGTTGAAATTATTTCCTGAGTCCAGACCTTTCTTTATAATCAGGCAATTCATGAGCAGCTTTTGGTTTTCAGCTATGGGACAGCAGCAGGGAGAAAAGTTTAACTGTGCTCCTACAAGCTTTGAGGGAGCAGCTACTGGAAATGTGGGGAGGAGAAACATCCTCCTGCACCAGAGGAGTAAGTAGGTGGACTGACCAGTTACATAAAAGACTCAGGTATACCTGAATGGCGTTTTTAGATTTATGTGAGATGATTTAATAATCTTTTAACTCGAGAAGGGCAATATATTTTGAGATGTGGTTTTGCACACGTGCTTTTCTCAGTTTCAGCTATGGAAGAATTTTACAAAGGAGCTGGAGCAATGCCAACACTCATCCCATTTACCACAGCTTCCCAGGGCTCATTTTGGGGGAAGGGGAAGAATTAAACTCTTTTCCTCTCTGTTAAGCACACATCAGTCTATTAGACTCACCCTTTGGAAGTAAGTGGACACAAGAAAATGTGCACCAGGCACAAGTGTGCACAGGACAAGAGTAATAGTAAATTTTGGGTTAAAGGCAAAGAAAACCAGAAAAAATCCAATCTCTCAGAAGCATCTTTGTGCATTTTGATTTTGTACTTTTTGGGGTTGAAGTGACCTGCTACCGAGGGTTTTGCAGTCATGCCAAATCCTGCTCTTTGAGGAATAAGAAAGTTTACAAAGTTTAGGTCTTCCCCAAAGAATACCTTACCACTTAGTGCTTTTAACAATAAGCATGATGAGTAATTAAAGCCACATTTTCACCCCTTGCTTCCATCTACTTCCTATTTCCACAACTGTATTTAAAAATATAAACCCTGATTTTCATAACAGTCAGGCAAATAATTGCACTCGGTACTCTTCAATGCTACCAAGTACTGAACTGGTGTATCAGCAAATAACAGAATGATAAAAATAATTAACATAGTTTTAATTTAAATATTTATGACACAGTTGACTCTGTGGCTGCACGGCACCATTGTGCTGAGTGCAGTACACAAATCCTGATAGATAGAGCCCCTGTTTCCAAGAGCTCCTATTGTTCATCCCACATTACTCAATATCAAACGATCTCAAAAAAGCTTTTCAAACATTAATTAAATCTCCTAACTTCCTTTTCAGGTCAGTAAGTTTTATTATCCTAGTTGTGTAGATAAAGAAAGTGAGGAATGGAGAGGGTGAGGCACTTTCCAACCACGACACAGCCAACACTTCTCATTTCCACTCCTTGCTTGCTCCCCAATCCCCCATCCGAGCCCCCCAAGCCTTTGAAGGCTCATGAATGTGCTGTGGGTGTACGTGTGCATCTGGCCAGCACATCCCAGGGAGGGCTGGTTAATGCTGAGGACTCTTCAGTTAATCAGGACCACGTGAGAATCCTGCTTCTGGTTTGCACTCGCATCAGCTTTAGCAAAATATCACCGGCGGAGTTAATTTATGTGATTTTGTAACCTCTTAATATTGCTTGGGGTTAGTGTTCTTTCCAGCTCTGCTCTTTCAGCCCTTTTTCATTGGCCAAAATTAGGAATGCTCAATTCATTACAATGGCTCTTTCCCCCTTTTTTCTTTTTTTTTATTTGGAGAGATGGGGCCCTAACAGACTAATGTCCACAGCCAGGTCATCAAAGGGTAAATTGCAATGCTTTTCATTTTTGTGCCTAAAGATATGTGATTTTTCTCAGAATTAAGGTTGTGAAATAAATAACTTGCTTGAAGTTTCTCAGATATTCATTGGAACTTAAATAAAAAGCAAAACAAAACAAAACAAAAAAGGCTTTAAGGCCAAAATGTCAGCGTTCTGTGCAAAATAATTAATATAACACAATAGGATCTATTCTACTATTGATTGAAAGGGAATTTATGCAGGTAATTCATTAAGGCTAGTGAGAGTTTGGCATGTAAATCCCCCAGCTCTTTGATGGGAAAACAGACCCTGATTTTTTTTTATTTTTATTTTTTAATAAGCTATAAAATACATTATTTTCAGTGGCAAATGTATAAAAAGCAAATATCTGAACAAGTAGGGCCCTGCTCTGTGAGGGTTCTGGAATTACATTAGATCAAATCCTTTTTCACACACTACAAAAGATGCAACAATCATTTCAATCACCATGTTAAGAGAATCAATACAATTTTTCCTTCCAGAGAATGGTACTTTACATTCCAATATTTACAGGCTATCACCTTCATACATCTCTTTTTGTGGTCAAGTGCATGATTACTACTTCTGACAGGGTATTGGACATTTTCTTATGAAGATCTACAAATTTTTGTAAATAAAAACCAATTTAAAAAAAAAAAAAAAAGAAAAAAAAAATGAAGACCAAATCTGTGGACTGGAATGCACCCTACTTGCAATGGGAACAAAAAGCTGGCAATGAAATATAAACCTAAATCACAGCAGAATGACCTACTTTAAGGCATTTGCCAAAGAGACAGTGTTTTAGACAGCTCCTCTGAAGTAGCGTCTTTATGTCTATGCCATCTGCAGATTTATTATTGTGCTTTAGGAAAAAAAAAAAAAAGAAAGAAAAAAATAAAAAAAAGGAAAGAAAAACCTACAGTATGCCTGAACAAAACTCAGCTTCATCTATAGAAAGATTCCAGTACTGTGGGCACCACACCCACACCTACTGATGTGGTCCAAGTTTTTTCTTTAGAGGCACCTAATTAAGAAACCCTGACTCATTTACATGGATACGTTTGATCTAAATTACACTCCAAACCACACCAAATTAGGAGCATCTGTGAATGCGAAGTGTTTGTTCCCAGTGCCTGGTAGAACAGGGCCAGTTCTGGACGGCACATGTTCAAGTGACGAAAAATATTTCAGATGTAACATACTTCTGAGACCCACTTTTCCACTAATAATTCATAATGAGTTAAACCAGTATCTCTGCTTCAGCAATTATTTCAGGCTGGGGAAAAAAGCGTTGTTTTATTTTTTAAAGGGAGGGCAAAGGAAACGTGGGAGTGGGCAACCACCGAGTTTGGTGGGGCATTGACACAACCATTAGCTGCAATTTAAATCTGTGCAGTGCATTTGCTTTCTGATATACTTTGCACCTAAAGCCTGGACTGAAGGAAAGTATAAATTAATGATTGGTTGTTGCTCACAAGCAAGACCTTCTGCCTTGGTGAATGGTCTTCCCTCATTAATCAGTTTTCCAGAGGAGTCTGGGCGGAGGGCAGGGTCTCAGCCCAAAGAGGCAGGACCCTACGATAATGCTGACATGAAAAATTCAAGAATGCCAGATTTGAGTGATGCCTCCCTTTCCAGGCTGCATTGCTGGTGGCTGACTGTGCCTGCTTGCAGCCCAGAAAGCCACTCTGTACAAAAACAGGTCCTGTGGCAATTAGGAAACTTTTATCCCACTTTCCCATCTCCCACTAAGAGCAAGCAGGGGGGCTGCAGAAGCCACTGGTTGCTACTTTGCTGCCTTACTGACAAGCTGAATAAAAAATAGCCTTAATCTCACTCTAAGTAGCCCAAGGACCGAGGAGTGTAAATCCGAATTCCACGCTGGGTTTGCAATTCCCAGCTCACTGGCACAATTTGGCAAGACCTTTGGATTTGGCCCATAGTGTTTGGCAGCCACCTTTTATTCTTCCCATCTTTTATACTTTGTGAATAGTCCAAGTTACATAATGCCAGTGACAATTTGTTTATGGGGAGCGTTGGAGTCACTGTTTTATGATTACATTCAAACTTTAAGCCACATTTTGACATCTAAGGATCATCTTGCATTCTCGTGTACTCTATACAATGAAGGTTTGTGTTCCAGTAAGGAGGGGGGGAGGAACTTTATAAATAACATGACTCCTTTTGTCTGAAGAGATTTTAATACATTTGTCTGATCTACTGTTTTCGCAGTAGCTAGAATATAATTTGAATATATTAATATTTTCAGCAACTGTGCTGAGAGAGCCCAGTTAATAACTTATGCATGGGTGTATAGATACACTTCAGACAGAGGTAGTTTTTAGCCCTTATGTTGGTAATACTTAGAAACACACAATGAAAGAGCCTGTTCTTTCCTCCTCTTTGTTGTGGGCATGCATTGTGATGGTATGGAGCCAGTGTTCTTTCTGTTGTCTACACAGCCTGGATTCAATAAGCAGTTATATATGCATATTATGACAATGTGGTCAAGGAAACCAGATTTTTTTACTATACCTTCATGTGCCTGTACAGTATAAAATCTGGTATTTATTTTTCTTGTCCTCATTCAATATGTTAACAAAATCATAATTTGATACAGGTTATGTTCACTTTATAATTAAAATTATAGAGTTAGATGAAAATACAGCAAGATGTTGCTGAATGGAAAATATTTATCTTTTCGTACATTACGCATTATGGTGCTATGTAAAATCATAAATCTGTGAAGCAGCTCTCTCCAGCCAATTTGCCTCCTCCCTTGGTCCACAAGATGCAACCAGTTACCTCCTCTAAGCTGAGGATTCTACACCCACCTCAGCCCTGACGTTAGACAGCAGTGCCACATCGTCTCCAGAGCTTTGCTGTGGTCTTCTAGAAGAAGACCCCTTGCCATGGAGAAAAGCCAGGAAAAAGGAATTCAGAAAATTTCTGCAATTTTTACAGCTCCTCCTGTAGCTCTCCTAGCACCTTCACGGAAAAAGCACAAACTTTTTTGCACCATGTTCTCCATGTCAGCACCAGTCTCAGGCTCCCCAGACCACCTCAGGATAGCACTTCATCCATCTGGAAACTGTTCTCACCTCCCAGATCACTGCCATCCACACTGCCAAGTGCAGCCTTCACCAAACACCACCAGCAGCCACCATACAATCAGCTTAGGGCATATGGGACAGCCCAGAGCATATGGAAGCTTTCCAGTAAGTGAAGTTTACTGGGAACATCAGTCTGCCTTGCTCAAACTCTCAGTCCAGAGAGGATTTCCACAGGGCTGTGGCAGCAGTAGTAGCAGGCAACTTGAACCACCTCAGACAACCCAGATTGTTTCCATGTCTGGATAAGGGTCTCATAAAAGTGTCATCAGAATAAGGAGTTTTCATTCCTTCAGAACATCTACCCCATGGAAGTCACTGCAGCTGCTCTGGACTCAGAGCCAGCCCTGAGATTTCTGCCACAGGGAAAATTCCAAGTCTTGTTGAACACATTTTGGATCTCACCTGGCCTCTATAGTGAGGAGCTGCTCAACCTTTCCAAATTATATAGTGAGAGCTTTCCATTGCTTCTCATATTAAATTATGTTTATCCAGCTCTGCCTCCTGAAACTACAATATGTGCTTGCTAAAGAGGCACTTTATAAGCTTGTAAATCCATTTACAAACATTCACTTCAGGCTAGACATTTTCTGCTGGAGAGGCAGCACCAACAGAGAGGTGTCCTGGAAGCCGCCTACTGTGTGAGATGTCCAAAGACTGATGACTGATATCAGGGCCTTGATATCAACAGCAAGACTGTCCCTGTTATTGCTAAACCCTTCAATCTCTGTTGAACATGGTTTGGGTTAGGAGGGCTAAGAGACTCGTGTATGTTTTCTCACCAGTTTTTTAACTGTGGATTTTGATCAGAGTCAGACAGAAGCTGATATTGGCAAATCTGGTCACCTGAAGCTTCAAAGATGAAAGAAATACAACTACTAAGAGAGGTAGGACTGACTGTGTAGAGAATAAAGACTTTGTAAAGTATCTAAGGCAGTTAGACCAGAGTCATCTGAGACCAGGACATGTGTGAATGGGTATTTGACTTGAAAGGAACTAATGAGATAATTCAAAGCTAGTTTAAAGCCAGGAAATATTGCAGAACTTGCAGTATACTACAAAGGGTGCTTCTTAGAAAGACACAATATATGGAAAACCCTCCACTCCAGGCAGCCCCTGCATTTAGTGCAGGGGACTAAACACGTGCACAAAAAAATAAACATCAAGCTAAGGTGAGCAGACAAGACAGACAAAGTGTAAGTAGAAAAGACAATGCTGACATAGTAAATTCATTGCTCAAGGGCGAGTAAAATGTAAATAAGTTTAAAGAAATCAAAGACTCGTGGCACATACTCACTAGTGCATTTAAGAGCAGCGTTCATCCTACTCGAGCTCAGTATCAGGGCTGAAACAATCGTGGTGCTGGGAGGCATGTTAAAGCATCTTTCAAATCTGATACAAATGCAGTGCATATATATATTGCAATCCTAGCTTGTGGAGAGCTCAGAACTGAACCTGGAAGAGGAGGAATCCTGGTTGAGGTCAGATCCCATAGAAGATAATTTCTGTTGGGTAGATCCCTGCAAAAAGACTTTCACTTTAAACAAGAGGATGATAATACAGGATAAAATACATGGAGATTTTATATTCGGGA
Organism: Acridotheres tristis; assembly: GCA_037013685.1. Lineage (NCBI taxonomy): Eukaryota > Metazoa > Chordata > Aves > Passeriformes > Sturnidae > Acridotheres > Acridotheres tristis. Next base: position 33,960,588 of record CM072894.1, read on the forward strand.
CAGTTAATAGGCCAACATTTGCATTTTTTTCATTATTTAAAAAATACTTGAAACGAAATAATTTATGAAGTAATTGCAATACTTTGATTTTATATTTTTAAAGGTATTTTCAAAACCAAATGATTCAGTGATTCTATGATATAAAAATTCACACAAACTTTGGTGAGAGTTTGTTCCCTGACTTTTGTGTAATTCTTTGCCACATTCTCTGATTCCAATGACAAGAATCACTGGGTTTCTCACAGAACTGAATAATTAACTCATGACACCGGACAAAACCAATGTGGTGTTAATGAAATTGTGTTTTCCATGGGCTGCTCTAGACTCACAAGCAAAGATGAATTTCTGAGCAGGATGTCTACAGCTCAGCATCCCAGGCTGAAATTCCACTCAATTGCCCCTTCTGGGCTCTAAGTCAGAAAGTAAACCTGTCATATCCAGGGCTGAGTTATTTGCTGTCAACTGGATTATAGCACAAAAAGGCTGTAATTGAAGGCTGCAAGAGGTTATAGATTGAACATAGTCAAAAGCAGTAATTCCACTTAGTAAAATAGATATCACCCCCAAAATGAGAAAAGTTAAGCTCATATAAGGTGAAATTCTGACTCCATTGTGGCTTCCAGTTCCTGGGATTTTTGTCAGTGGTTTTCAGAGTAATCAAAATTTCACTCACTGCCCAGAGAGAGATGCTGCAAAGGGTGTGATGAAGTGAAAGTTAAAATAACTCATCCCGGGGCTTCCAAAATACAGTTTCTGAGCATTTTCTGCTGTCTAACTCAGTGTTTTCGTGATGTAGCAATGCAGACAGCCCTTCGGGGAACCAAGGGGATAAAGCTGTGCTAGTGCAGTACAGGTGGGATGTGCAACAGAGCCACCCTGCTGCAAGTACTGAAGCTCCCATTGTTCAGCACCCTGTGGGGCATGGGGCACTGGACTACTTAGCATAGTAAGGTACAGTTTGTGAGAAGCGATTTCAGCAAGCTGCAGCATCACTGAATACCTGTGGCAGTGCTGGCACCTCCCACCTGAGGCCCTCCTTTGAAAGGCAGAGATTACTGGAAGGGAGAGTGTAGAAGTGTCTGACAGATGCACTAATTTTACTGAGAGCAGAAGGATTAAACTATAATGCCGAGTCTCATAACTTTCTACCTTTCAAACCAGTAAATCTGAACCAAAGAATGCAGTTGATGTGCCTCTGGGAAGAAGGGACATAGGGTCTCCTGTGTGTTTTCCATATCCTCTCTGCTTTGGGTGTGCTGCTCAGAGTGGCTTCTCTCACTGAGGTGCAATCCAGAACTGGTGGCTCTGCTTTATGTTTGTCCATCATTAAGCACATCAAAGCTTCAGTGTCCCCATCAGAAAACAATGCTGTTAATAACATTAATCCACCTTTATTAAGGGCCTTTAGCTCTGTGGAGGAGCACCAAATATTATTAAGACAAAGGCAAGAGGATAATAAGGAAATGTGTTTTTTCCCTTGCTGACCTAGTTTCTAAACTGACTTTAAAATCTTCCCTTGATTTTAATTACGCTTAATCTAAAGCTAAGCTCACAAATCTAGCAAACTTAAGGGCTGCTTTTAAGTGAATTTTCTCGCCTGTCAGAGTTCCTCAAGCTTTCTGTGCTGCAGTCAGGAGTTTATTTCCAGCCCAGGCACAGAGTTGGGGCATTTCTCTGCCAGCACAGTGGCTGCTGGGCTCGTGAGCTCAGGCACCACCTTGCTCCACTCCAGCCTGGGCACCACAACATTCTTCACAGAACAATTGCAGTCCTTTTCTCATCAGCCATAGCCAGAGGCAGCAATAAGGGTGAAGGATATCTATCATGAAAAGTCCAGTGTCAATGTGTTCCCCCAATTTATTTACTGACCTTCAATGCAACAGCCATACTCCTGACCCTCGTGAGATGAAGCCTAAGGGGAAATGGCACTGAGCACCAATTCCATATCCTGTTGTTCTGTGGTCTAAATTAAGTGCTAATTAATTACCACTGGCATCTTTGGCATTGCCTGTCAAATTGGATTTAGGATATCCTTTCGCTGTTTAAACAAATAGCCCTACATCTAAAGCTAAAATCCCAAGTGTCAGCATTTTCTTTACTTTTAAATTTTTATTTTAAAATCCAGTGAGTATGTTTATGGATTTTGCAGGTAGAATTCAAATAAAAGAAACAGGAATTGATATTGTCAATTTTGATTAATAGTCCCTCATTAATAAACATCCTGTTATTCAGTTTCCACCTGCAGTTGCTGATGTTGCCTGGAATCAATTAACTCATATAATTTGATTTATTTTACAAAGACATTTTTGGATGTGCTGTGCTGATGATAAAGGTTCTATATTTACAATTCGTGATTTAAGCGAGATTGTTACTAACTGCTTTTTATTTTTAATGTTACAAGAACATGTAGCTTCAGGCATTCTTGAACAAAAATATTTAAGCAATTTAAAAAGTTAAAGCTTTATTTATTTAAAACTATCTGTTGCCTTCTGAACCACACAGGCCACAAAAGCATACAAATCTAGGACCTGTGACAGGTTGGTCTTTACAATAAGCTAGTTGTTCTGGAGAAAAAAAAATATAGCAGAAGTAGAATTAAAAATAAATTAAAAAAAAAAATCAAGCACAGCAGAAGTCAAGCCACCAGCCAAAAATACATTTTAGGGATTGAGGTGGTATACTTCTGCCTGAACACATCTTATTCTATGTAGTCTCACACTGCCTTTATCACTCTACTATCCAAACACCTCTAAGAAGTGCATCAGCATCTGCCCAACATCTGTCAAGGGGGGTTTTGCTCTCTCCCATCCCCGCCCCAAAGAGAGGCTCATGCTCACAGTGCCTGTGTGGCTTTTGAGCAGGGGCTTGCTCTTGTTTGAGCTAAATTTGCTGCTACAGGGCTCCTAAAAAGGCAAAAACGATTGCCTTGTGCACAGAGCTGCAGCCAGAGGATGCTCCTTGAGGAAGTTCATGGCCTGCAGCTGACTCCTACCAAAAGGCTGTGCCCAAACAGGCACAACAGCAACATGAACTAGCCAGATCTGTCCTCTTAAGAGCACCAGTCAGACCCAGTTTTCATTCATACACAAAAAATTAAAACCCAAGCCACACTGGGAGGACAGAGTGCTGGCTGTCAGTAAATGGAAGAATCTAGCAGGTCACACCCAGTTACAGCAGTTTTCCAAAAGGGACACCTGGATTTTTTGTAAGAGGGGATTTTGTGGAAAGGTATTGAATCCATCTCTTTGATGCAATTTGGTTTGGGGGAGTGGGATCTGATCCTTTGCCCATGCCAAGGTCTTTGGTGGAGCCACGATCTGGTGATAGGTTCCTGCCCTTGCTGTCCATGCACCAGCATGCCCCTCCTGCTTTTGGAGCTTCTGTGGCTCAAATGATGTCCAGAAAAACAAACAATCCCTAGGCTGAGGTCCAGATAAACTGTGACCCCCCCTCACAGCTCCTCAGTGGAGCAGGAGCACCTCCCCTTGTGCAGAAGAACAAGCAGGACTGCTCCAAAACACTCTTCCTGAATGAAGCCCCTGTAGAGGCTGGAGTATCTATAAATACCTAAATGTGTTTTTACATGCTCAGGCACCCAGAAGATAAAGTCTTTCTCCACAAGACAGGCGTTCTGTGAGGTGTGTGTGCAAAGGCAAGAGCTCACATGCTCTTCTGCAGGGTCGTTGCATGGGAAGCAAAGTTCACCAGCTCTGAGGAGACTTTATTTTTAACAGTTCTCTTATTAAACCAGGCTAAGCCAGAATAAATGCCTTTCTTCGGCTTTTCACAGTCTATTCAGCCAACTGTGAAGCAATGCTGAGAGTTAGTTTAGTTATTATTCTCACTTAGGGCCAGGCTCCAAGGCAGTTCATCCAGGGAAGGGCTCGTGCTGTGAGAAATGTGGGGGATCCCCTGAGGAAGCCCAATCTCCACCGGGTCCCTGTCAGCTGTCCAGGTACTATATATAGCCACCCAATGGTCACAGTTAAAGCCTAGTCTGTGGAGGAAGGCAGCATCAAGTGCTCAGTTCTTGTATCCCAGAGCAACTGAAGAGAAGGGATTTTTCCCAAAGAGCTGTAACACGAACCCACAGCTGCAGAGCACAGGAAGCCTATGGAGTTTCTGTAGGCCAGGAGCCATCGAGGCTATTTTCAGCAAAAGCAAGCTCTTAAGTATGTCTGAACTATTTCTGACCCCTCTTGTAACATATCCTACTCCATGACCTGGTTTCTCTATTACCAGCCTAGCTATTGTTTCAAATTCTACCTATGGAACAAACAAGGATTTAAAATGCCTTCATGTTTTACACAGCTAGATGCAAGTAGCATAAAACTGTACTAGTGCATTGTGACCCCTGAATTGTGCTTATTTGCTGCAGAGGAAACCACATGGCACATTTGGAAAAGGACAGACATTGTAGTGTTTTGGAGCTGCTCTATAAGCAGAAGCCTCAGGTCTCAGTCCCATACACACCAATCTCCCTGTTCCCATCACAATTAACAGATCTCACAAGCTGAGGTCTCCACTGATGATGTTTGCATCTGCTTAGCTTCCTCAGCTGGTGAATGCCACTGTAATGCAGCTGAGTGAATCACCCATACAGCCAGGACATAGACAATAATGAAGTTTAGCCTGCACTCATAAAATATCAAGAATCTGAACTTAATGCTAAATTTCAAATGTAGCAGTGCAAGGAATTGAACAGTTTACAGAAATAGAGTTTGTGTCATCAGGGGCTCCCTTACTACCAGTCCCCTCCATAAGTTTCCCAAGATGGAGTTAAATAATGCACAGGCCCTGCACTCTTCCTCCACTATGTGTGTATTTTAGTTTCTCTCCTCAGCTGGTACATCCAGCTAGGTATGGATATCTCTGCAAGGTTTTGATCTGTTCTAAGACCCCTATTGTTGTTTGTACTTTAAGAGGATTCTCAAAGCTGCAGTTCACTTGTCTTTTTAGCACCAAAATCCACTCAAGTTCTTCCCGAGAAACAACGACTGCAGCTGAACTGGAATAAATTGACGACAGAAAATGATGTGGCTGTGATATTCTGTATCTCAGAAAAGTGTGTAACAGGCCTTAAATGAAAAGGAAATATGTTGAGAAAAAACCTGATAGTTTAGGTTATCTGTGCATCATGTTGTATCTGTGGTTCTTTCCTAACACTGAAAAACCCAACTGAAAAAGCCCTGCGAAAATGTGCTTATACACACACAGACATTATCACTTCCTAGGACGGTACGTTTTATTATCAGGTTATTTTCCAGTACATTTGGCACAGTTAAGGTAAGTATATTAACTTTACTTCCAAATAAAGAAAACAAAGTTGCACTGAATGTCTCAGCCACTGTCAATGAGTTAAGAACTGACAGGAGGTCCAAGTAATCAACCCTGTCTACAGCACTGAGCTTTCCCCTGGGACAACTCCTCTGATCATACAATGTATCTGACTGGCATGGATGTAGAATTGCTTTCAATAAAGATTTTATTTCAAGGTTGGATGATTCCTTCCCAAATGTCTTGTCACTAAAGCAAAGTATGTAATACCTGTTATTTTTTAACTCCTGTGAACCAGCATTTGGGAAGGAGAGGAGCGTAAAATGTTGAGCTGGAAGCTGTTCATCAAAAGAGACAAATTTAACAAATTGATTGGGAGCTCTGCAATACCAGAAGTCAGAAAGCTGCTGCATAAAACCTGGCCTGTACCAGTGCAGTGAAGAGGCCTGTTAACAGAATTATAGCTGGGGAGAGCTGAAGGCAGCTGAGCCCTTCCCAGGGCCAAGTCCTTAAGCTACAACATTACATTTGCATATGCCTGAGAATAGATAGGAAAGAGATATTGGTTAATTTGAGGATAATTATTGGGAAAGTGAATCAATGGGAGGCACACACTTTGACCTATTAAGGCAGTCACAGGAACTTACATTTCAAATCAGTCCTGTCATCCATCAGGGTGAGCAACTCTGGCTATGACAGTGGTTGCCAGAATAATTCAGCAAAGGTAAAAATCCCACCCAAATGGGCTGTCATGGAATATCCCACTCAGAAAGGAGCTGGGTCCTAATTCCATAAGGTTAGGTCCTATATCAAGATGAGACATGACACAAATACAGTAATTTTAATTTCTTTGGTGGAGTTTCATTTATTCCTATTTATCTTTAATCTCTCTTGGCCTCTGTGTTGGTCTCGGTTTCTATCTCTTGTGGCAGAGACTTCCCTAGTGAACACAAATATCAAAAACTACTTTTATCCCTCAGTCCTTCACTGAATTCAGGGGATAGCATTTCCTACACCTGCCATTCTAGCCCATAACCTCATACTAAGGGACCCCTTCTTACTCTTCTGACCTCCTCATTTTGTAATGTGTTGTCCTTTAGTCACAGTCTATATTACCAGTTCATGGAAGAATAACAGGATTGTCCTATTGAAAAGTGACCCTTAAATATAATTTAAAAGTGTGAAAGACCAGGCATGGCTAAAACCAGTTCTGCTCAGGGTAGAAATGCCTCTGACATTGAGCAAAATTAAATCCTCATTGGCTGGAAAAGGATAAGAAAGCAAAAGTGAGCAGTTCTCAAAGCAGCTGGCTCTACCCTCCAACACTCTCCAGCCTACAGTAAAACAGTCTTTTCCAATGCGATTTTCCTCCCTAAGTACACTGAATCCCCCAGTTTTTATGTGCAATAGGAATATTAAGGTGTTGAGGAGTCAGAGTCAGTGTAGAAACCCTTTTTCCTCCTCAGCAGTTACTACGAAGTAAAAATGGATGAAGAACGTTTCCTAACACCTACTGTGTTTGGAGCAATAATCCAGTGTGCTTTCCAAACGTCAAAATTAATAATGATTTTATTTAGAGAGTTTGAAAAGTGTAGGTTTAATGGAACTAGAGAACCAACTCACCATACAATGACCCTCTTAGCTGTAGACTTGCCCTGCTCTCCATCACACGTTTTCCAGCTTGCAGTTGCCTTGGCAACAGCCAAAGCATAAATTCCAAGTCTTTTTCCTTATATATCTGCCATTGACACTACAGCCCTCCTATCAGACACTTCTGCTGTTTTAATTCATCATTAATTTCATTACTATTAATAATGAGAACTATGTTTTCTGCATTTCTCCTGCCTTGTGATTTCAAAGACTGAAGACATTCTTGAAACTCGGTTATTTCGGAGAAGAAAAAATCTTGTGCAGCATAGCACCCAACAATTTCTTGATATGGTTCCAACATCTGTGGCACTGGATTACAGATTGTTTCTAAAATAACCTTAAATTGATGGATCATTGCTCCTTTCATTTGGGCTTGACAAAAAGTACCTCTGGCATTTCCTTTCACTCTTTATATTGAAAATGGTGTGTCACTCTTTCTGCTCTTTTTCTTGCCAAAAAAAAAGAATTCTTGCCTATTTTTTTCAATATTTTCTCTTCTAAAAACTCAATTTCACCTAGCAGCTATAGTAATAGCAGTAAGTGTGCATAATTTATTTTTATTTGCTTTGACTTCTTCTTTTGTGGAGAGATGATAAAAGTATCAGTTATAGAATTTCTTTGGTAAACGTTTGTAATCCAGGAAGACATAAAGTCCAAAACTTATAATTATTCTATTCAGAGTGGATTGAATTCCTTCCTTCTAGCTCTTCAGTAGCTGTGTTTTACCACATATTATTTAACCATTCAGACTTTCCATGTTTCCAAGTTCACTTGGTTTATGTTTTTGGGTTTTTTTGTTATTATGGTGAAAACAAGTGAAACTTCATGAATATATCAAGGATTTTCAAGATACTTTCTCAATACAGTACTGCTTATTCTAGCATTAAGCTCAGGGACCCTAAATTTACACAAATGTTCTTAATGCTAGTTACATATTGATGAACCCCAGTCAGTTCCTCTCCATCACCAACACACACCAGGCACAGCCTCCATTGCCTCATGCCATACCCCCACCTCCTGATTGCTGGGAAATGTTATCATGCCTGGACTTTGCCAGGATGCCATGAAAAGGATCGAATCTCCAGGACAAACCAGAGAAATTATTCTCCTTCAGAAATATGGCAAGCAAAAGCAGAGGGGTTGGCCACTCATCTTCCATTTTTAGTGTCTCCATCAGGAACACGGGACCTCAACATCTTGTCATTTTACAGACAAAGGAAGGCAGTCCCCCCTGTCCCTTCAGTAAGCTGAGCTCTGTTGACACATTTCTTCACCCTGATTCTGCTCATCCATGCTCCACTGCCTCCTTCTCCCTGCAAGGGGCTTCTCCTCCAGCTCCATCAATGCTGTCCATTATCAACACCCTCTTGTCTCAAAGCCATGGCTGATGGTGCTAAATTGATTATTTCTAAAGTTAGCCAAGATAAAGATGCTGAATTTTCCCCCCACACACAGTGCACATGCATCTCTACTCTTGCTGATGTCAACTTTATGAAGTTTCCAACTTCTACCACACAGCAAGCTCAACAGAAACCAAATCTCTCTCCTAGAGAGAAAGAGACTTGCTGTACATGCCTCTGCATAAGTGGCATTAAGCAAAACAATCTTGTCACCTCTGTAACATTTTTAATTGTGATAAAGATGTGTGACATCCATCAGAAGCCCACGCAGTCACTTGGCAACAAAACTACTAACTTTTGAGACTTTCTGAACTCCTAAGAGAAGAGATGATATATTAATATTTCCAGAGAGGAAAGATAATTAATTTTTTAAAAATTTAATGAAGATGCTATATTTTAAGAAACTAATAGTCAAGCCAATCTGATTAGTGCCATATGGAGAGTGTTTTGTGCAATGGACACCACGGTTACTAGCATGAGGCAGAACTAAGTAATTCTTCCTATTTATATATGGGAAAAAAACCACGAGTGTTGATGCTCCAGGAATGTGGTAAACGATGAGATTGGCACAAATCCACAAGAGATTCTTTTTGCTGTGTGACCCACCCACTGACATGAAAGAAACACTTTTTTAAGTGACTGGAGCCATTAGGTCTCACAAAGTTTCTTTCCCTTATAGTGTGGTTTGCTATAAGTTCAGCAACAGGTATGGGAAAATAGAGACAGCTGTGATGGCTTTTAAATGGCTGTCTGGATTTTTAAAAAGGTAAATGAGTGACAATGGCAGAGGAGGGGGAAAAGCAGAACTTGGCTTCAACAATTCACTTGGAATACTTAAGTTAAAACTAGCAGGTTAAGGAGGCATCCATAAATTCAAACATTTACATAATAAAGCTGCATTTAGTTGCATTCTTTGGTGGAGCTGTGCAATTTATTTATAAAATATGTATCTTCATTTACTAGTCTTTCCAACCCTAGGATACATAATATATTCTGGAGGGTTGAGGGAAATGGATTTCTACTTAGTCTGTACTCACCACCGCAGAGATTTATGCCAAACTTCCTACCTAAACTCCATCCATTAAACCTGCACTGTTCTTAGACCAGACTTCTCCATCCTTAATGCCCTTTCCACAGGAATATTAAGTTTTAATACAGACACAAGATCAACTTTTAATAATAATAGTCCTTCTCTTGTAATTTTGTGGGTAATAAAGATATCAAAGGTTATAATCCTTACCATTATTTTCTAAGTCATCTCATTAAGGTATGTGGTCTCTATGTCTTTCAAGAAACTTTGTGTCAGGATAAGGCATGCAAAAGTCTTTAGTTACATAAATTTCACAATCCATTTCAGACCATACTCACTTTATTGGATTTAAATTAGCAGAAGGAATGTGTTTCATATGAGCTCTATATTAAGGGGCTTTTTTTAGGTTTTCACAACTCTTTCAGTGCTGGACACCAAGTTAAGAGAAGCAGGGAATCTTCTCCCTGGCACTACAAAACCCCTCCTTTCCTTGTTTGTCGCACTGGCAGAAATTTCTCTTGCCTCCCTGTTTCCTTTCTTTTTGATAAGTTAACCAAACAAACACCCCTATCAGGAGAAACAGTTTAAAAGTGCCTCTATGTGCTTCAAGAGCAACAGTGACTCCTCTGACACCCTTCTTTTTTAACCAGTTCTTTCCTTTTGTCAACAGGATAGCAGCCAAGGAATCCGTGAATCTAATGTCAACACAAAGCTTAGGAATTGTGTTTGGACCAACACTCCTTAGACCTGAAAAGGAGACAGGGAACATGGCAGTCCACATGCTGTACCAAAATCAAATTGTTGAACTTATGCTGAGTGAGTACAGCAAGATCTTCGGCTCGGAGGAAGACTGACAGACAGGGCCTGTTATTGAAAACGTTCACATCTGTCTTGATGTCTAATATTTTTACATTTCTGTAAACATATTTCTGAAATATTTCTTTTTCTTTCAAGTGACAGATGCCTCATTTTGTGCAAACTTAATGATGATTTTGTGTCTAATTTTCAAACATTGGAATAAAAAATATTGTCAACATTTGCCTATATGTATTCTGCATTAACCCTTTGAGAGTTTCATTATGCTAGCACTCCAAGTGTCACTTTTTCTGCAAGCTGAGCATACAGCATATGGCCCTAGACCATAGAAAATGCTGTTTACCAACATATGCAATGGCACAGAAAGACAGATAATAATTGAGGAGGTTTGTGGAAAACAGATTAAAGTATGTACATTAAAAGCAATGAATTAAAGCAGTGATATGCGATCATTCATAGCTAATCTGAGTATAATTTACCTTTCCCTTTGATATACGTTGAAAATTAAAGACATGATGAATAATCATTTGTCTACCCCAAGAGCTGAAAAAATTTTGCATTTAATGCTTTTAAACAAATAAAATAAAAAAACACAAACAAAATGAGAATGTCACTATTTGCATAACAGTGCCTAAAAGAAATTAAAAATGGAATTGGAACTTTGGCATTTTTACTTAAACGCAGTACATGAAATGAAGACATTGCATGACTGCTCATTTTAATGTAACATCCATTTTGATTCTTCATCACACTGTACATCTGCCCGCTTTCCCCAGCTATCTCATGTTCTCTAGCATTTGTATTGTGCTCCTGAGGATGCTTTATTGGTGAACTACATTAAATTCATCTAGAAAGAACTTTAAAAAAAAGCCTTTTCATATGCCCTTAGGATTACTTGGCTAGACTTGAATCAATTTATGCATTTGATGGTTAGTTTCAGTTGTCATGGATAAACAAAAGGGTAACTGTCTAGAATATATCAAATATTGTTTCATTTTGAAATGTATGTTTCCAGCTATACACATCTCCTACCCTGTTTTGTAAAAGTATTCTGCTGATAAAATGTAGACTTATGTTTGACAGCTTTTTAATCAAGTTCAAAGAGAATAAATAAAACTAATCCAGTGTGGTAAAGAGTCTGTCTGGTTATCGATTTGTTCATAAAATGAAAAATAAACCATGTAAATAAGATGTGTGAAACACAGATCCAGAAGCAAATATTTAAAGCAATTAAAGACCCCAAAACATAGGATTAATGCATAGGTCTGCTGTGCATGAGAGATATGTCTTCAATATCACCTCAGCAGATCATGGGCTGCTTCAGTTTTTATTCAGGATTGTTGTTCAAAATTCCATATTATTCAGGAAAGGTCACTGCTTGGAGCAGTCATTTATGAGAACAAATATATAATGAGGTCTGATCGTTAACTAAGACCAGGCTCTTTCATCAGGTACTAACACAGGCAGAAAATAACACCAAGAAAACATAAAAAACACCTCTGACATGTTTTTCTGACTTCTCACATGTCTAAAAAATCAAGCAAAACAGAGGGGTAGTGACCAGTAATTAAAATGAAAAACACAAACCCAAACAAAATCTCCCCCGTATCACAAATATCCAGCTCAATAACTTCTGAACAAAACTATAATCTACCGGAGAACTCAAATTCACTTTATGTTCAAGAAAATATTTTTCATGTTAATGTCAAGCCATGAGTACTTAAACAGTGATGCTTTTCAGCATCATCATCTATAGACTCTTTTAATAGCAACAAACCAGGCGCTGTTTATAGCCTGTGGAAATGACTGGAAGAAAGATAGTCAGAAGTTCAGTCTATTCCTTAATAAAGACCATTCACAGGATGGCCCCACGGGTGCTCACAATCATGCTATTGAAGTAATTTCTGCTATTACTGGAAATGAAAAGTTCACTTGTTACTTGGAGCCTGTTGCACTCAGAAGAAAAGATTCTTAATTAATTAATTAATCTTCTCTCTTCGGAGCATGGAGACTCGTCTTGTTTTTATAAGACAAGGCTTATGAAATGCACCTTATCTCTCTTAAGATCAACTGGTTTGAAGTGTAAAAAAGAAAAAAAAATCAAGGAAACTTTTGGACACATGAGCCTTTCTCTGGGTTTGAAGGGTTCCTTACGTGAACACTGCACAGAAGTGCTGACTGCTCTGCTAAATGCTCTGTTAAATTGCAGCCTGGACGTGGGCAGACAATCTGGGGGGACACAAGTGGCTCTCACCAGAGGAGTGTACAAATCCAGAGCCTGTAGCAGATGCCTTTCCTTTCTCATCCCCACAACAAAAGGAATGGCCATGCCTTGCTACCAAGCTGCTTCCTTCCCCAAGAGACCAATTCTTCCTGTCTCTCTTAATACATGCGTTAATTTACGTAAATTACTGGCTCAACCATTAGTCAAAGAGCCAGCCCTTCAGCCCCTGCCATCAGCAGAAACCAGAAGGGTAAAAGAGGGTACGAGTGGGAAAAAATTAAAAATAAATGTTCAAGCCTTAACTGCAGCAGGGTTTCTTTCTCCTCCTGTTCAGGCAGTTTGCTTTTTATAATCCAAGCTCACAGCCCAGGACTCTGACAGACTCTTGTTGCTGACATAAACATTTCTAAATCCCAAAAGTGTCCAAGTTTTGCAATTCACACTGCTCTTCCAATTGTTACTTATTAGAACATTCACTATCACTTGGTGGGAGATTTGCTCAAACTCTGCTAAATTTTTAGCAAGTCAAAATTAGACTTGCAGAAGACCTTTCTTTTTCAGGAGCCAGCATCAGTTTGAGAAGGGCCACAGATATTTTGAGCAAGGAGCTATTAATGTAAATTATCAGAAAAATGAAGGCTGAGAATGCAGCAGAGACAAATATGTCCAAGGATCACTGTTTATCTGCATCTTCTTGTTGTGAAGAGCATCTTCTACTCAAACTTGTCTGAGAAGCATGAGCACAAAACTGGGATTGATTCAGCAAAAGGAGATATCAGAAATAAACCTCTAATGGAACCAAAGCAGGGCACTTCCAGCTAGAAAGTTTTATCATTAAAATAAACATAAAACATCAACGTATTGAATTGTAAACTCAGTGAGAAACATTGCCAGTTTTTAACTCAAGGAATTCCACTGTAAAGCAGGATTTTTGAACAAATGATGAAACACACTGACTTGCTGAGCTACAGCTAAAAGAGGAGACAACTCCCCTGAACAAATCTTTATTCCCCTTTTTATTTAGGTACATATAGATGTTTTTGGGGTTTTTTTTGGTTTTTTGGGTTTTTTTTTGCAATAGCATACATTTTAACAGTTCTTTAATTCTCTGCCAGAACATTGCAGGTAACACTCAACCTTTTTTCTTTTTTTCAAGCACCCCATGCAGCAACAGAGCCTTAGGCTTCCATTCAGCCCAAGGCACTCAAGAAGTTCAGCTAAATCAATTTCCACAAAGGACACAGGCGATGGGCAGAGGTGGGAAGGAAGCTGGGAAGCAAGTTGGGCCCACCATCACCACTGTAATCAGGCAGTGTATAGATTTTACATGGCTAATTCTCAGAAGAGGCTGGCAGAGGAGCCTCGGGGGATGCACATATTATCAGGGCACAGCAGGTTCCCCTGCATGGCATTCCTGCTTCAGAAAGGAAACATGGAGCACAGGGAAGCTGAGCATAACCAGAGCCATGGGTCTCAGTCACAAGTCCTGGGGTTTGTGGAATGTAAAAATGGAGCCAAGGGAAAATGTTGTTTTGTAGAACATAGGAGCCTTTCCTAGCACCCACTTGGGATTAAACAACAACAACCCCTCCCTGAAGACCAAGGGACACACAAGTGGTCTGTGGAGGTCAGGCCATACCCAAACCCTTCTCTTCAAGAAATGCTTCAGGATGCTGCCAAAGCAACAATCTCATCCCTGTGCCAATTCACCACGAGAGATCACAGCAAACAAACTTCCTCTGCCATCACTCCAGGCTATTTTTACACTCCACAACCTCATACTTCCAAACATACCTGAAATATTGTGAGAATTAATGTCCATTTTCACTTAAAGAGCCTTGCTGCAAAGATTTGCTTCATGTTGGATAGAGAACATGAGCCCTCACTACCATTTTTCACAGAAAACATGTATTGATGTTTAAAATAAAAATGAATTCAGGACTCAAGACATGACAGTTGTGGATGCAATGCCACTGAACATAAATGTGTGAGAAACTGAGACACAGAGGCACGTGTCAAAAGAGAACTTTCTATTTTAGTGCTCACTTTATTCAGACCAATTATTTTTGCTTGTTTTTTGGGGGAGTTAGGGGCTTTTTTGTTTCTTTGGGTATTTTGTGGGGTATTTTTTGTTTTGTGTTTTTTGGGGTATTTTTTGCTGTTTTTGTTTTGTTTTGTTTTGTTTTTTAATGGAATCACAGAATGGCTTGGGTTGGAAGGGACCTCAAAAATCACTTCATTCCAACCCCCTGCCATGGGCAGGGACACCTTCCACTGTCCCAGGTTGTTCCATGCCCCATCCAACCTGGCCTTGAACGCTTCCAGGAATGTGGAGTCGACAGACAATCTGGGCAAACTGTGCCAGGACCTCACCACCCTCTCAGACAGTTTATATTCTACACCCTGAATTCACCTGTAATAATCAGGTATTTGGGGTCTTGCAGGCACCCAGCCCTGCAAGCCAAGGGCAGGGTAAACTCAGAGGAAGCAGAGCAGAAACAAATTTGTCTTCCAAACTCTTGGCCATGGTGAAGTTTTCTGGCTTTCTATAATTTGCCCTTAAAACCTCAGAAATACTTCAGAGGTGCTGGGAATCCACCACCTCCCAGCAAAGCAGGCTGTCCACACCTCCAGAATACCTGGGGTGACCCCTTGCACCTTCAGTAGAAGTGGAAGGTTTTGTTTAACAAGTTTGAGAGGGACCATAAAACACTGCAAGTTCAGACTGACTGCCAATTAGTCATCCACAAACCAACACCATTTCAGAGCACATTTCAGTAAATAAAATGCAGACTCAAATTCCACACAGTTCTTCCTTCCTCTGCCTTTGTCAAAATGCAATTTCTGTGTTCAGCTCTTATCCATAACTTCTTTTGGATGCATTTCTGGTGGACAAAGGGAACAATCACCTCTCCACCAGTGATTTCTATATTGTCTCAAAGCTCAGAAGCTTTCAAAGAAGCAGCTCAGAAGCTTTTTGAACATTTTTTGGTTGCAATTTTGGGTAGGTGGTGGTGTGGCCTCTGCTCTGGAAAATTAAAAGGGCCATACTGAAAGTGGTTTGACCAGTCCATTGCTCAGGCTCCAGCCTGCCCATTGCAGTAAAAAAGGTAGAAAAAGTCTAATGCTATGTCAAGCTTTCCCACAGGGGATGTTTCTTTGCAGCCTCAGGCAGTAAATGGTTTTAAATAAATGGCTGAACAGTCTGTATACATTTCTATCTTTATGTAGTTTCTGTCACTTATTATCCATTTTTAATCCTTCTAGGCTCTTTGTCTTAATGGTATCTGATGAATTTCCCAGGTTAATTATGCACCATGTAAGAAAATATTTTACTTGTATCACTTTTAAATTCATTAGCTTTTAGTACCATTGCATAGCACTCTGCTTGCTCTTGATTTATGGGAAAGGCTAAATAGGATCATCTGACTGACCTCTCCTGGCAATTCACTCTCCTATATACCACTAACACATCACCTCTCATTTGTCTCTTAATCAATTTAACCTTCCCTCAAATGGAAGATCTGCCACACCTCTTATAACTTGCTCTGTCTTTCACTGAATGCTCTGTGTATCTATTCTGCCTTTTAGAACAAAGCTCTTAAGCATACAAGGGGGAAGGATCCTTAATATTTTCATTATTGAACTCTTTACAGCTCTTAAAAGAATCACGCTGCTGGTTGTATCTGATTTCTGCTCTGCACTGAAGAACTGAACTGTCCTTATTGCCTGTACCAGGTTCACAAGGGAATTTGAGGAATTAAATGCTATTTTTGTCCTTACAGAGAACATGCCAGTGCTGCTGGTTTCTCCCTTGTGGCTACTTCACCTTGCAGCTCTCCAAATTTCCATCAGCAGCTTCAGCCACATAACCCTGGCTATCTGGTACCCGCCTGAACCACTCATAACTTGGTTCCTGGGCTCTTTGCAGTCTTTTACCCACAGGACATGAGCAGAGACTGCTTCTGCCCTTTGTGGTTGCAAATTTAATATGCCAGCTCGGGGACATGGACTTGGAATGTGCTACAAGGAGGAGCAGGATCCTGCACAGTTAATCAGCTCCCTCAGCACAGCTGCCGTGTGAGGCTGCATCCTCACACTCTCATGGTGCAGCACACGGGGGATGCTGTGCAGACTCCTGTTTTTCAGCTGGAGACCCACATTTTCATAGAATCACAGGTTCCACACACCCCCAGACCACCCAGAGCTGCAGGAACGTAGAGCTGGTGATCACCTTGCTCCATAAGACACTGAGTTCAGACAAAGCAACACAATAACATTGGTTATTCCAGATTTATGGAGCGCTGTTGGTTGGGAAACAAATCAAATTCCCTCTTGTGTTTATGATGTGCTTTACCTCAAATGTGAGAACTGGAAAATAAGGTAACTACCTTAAACAAACACGCCCTTAGATGCAAAATACAAGCACCTTCCTGAGACCTCAAGTGCTATTCTTTTTCACATCGTGTCTCTTTGAAGTGCACATAGCCAAAAACATTGGCAATGCTTTCCCTCTGATGCTGCAGTTTTTGAGAGTATTATGCATATTGCAGATGCGGTTTTCTTGCACTAGACTGAAAAAAAGAAATAATCTTATTAAAAATGTAAAAGGATTTCAGGGTTCTGTGCATACTCAGAGAAAAGAGAGATGTCAACAATAAACATGCCATCTGAACAATACGGAAGGACCTCTGTCCCATGGGCATAATAGATGTTTTATTAATAACTTGCTTTTATATATTTTTCTCATTTCCCAAAACAAAGGGAGGAGGGGGGGGGAAAAAAAGGGAATGGGTTTTAAAATCAAAACATTTCCTTGACTGGACAATTCAACACCCTCCCTGAAACACAAGGGGATGAATTGAGACCTGGTGCATTTTCTGGCCTGTGTTCTCCTGTCCTGGGTGTATTTTTTACATCAAGACACTGATGGCATGGGGGAAAAGCCCCCCTGGTTCTCCAGAGTTTATCATGGGCTATATCAGCTCCAGCTAATAGATTGAAAAGCTGGATCTTTTAAAGGGCTTTGGCAGACTCAGCACAAGCTGAAAAAGATGTTACTCATTGTCAGAGACTGCTGGACACGGTATAAGAAAGAAGAAGAGTGAGGATGGGGGTCACTTTTTTCACATTCTGGAAGAAACAGAGCAACTCTGACACAGCAAACTAATATTTTTCCTGATTTAAGTCAGCCTTGTTTTGTCAAGTAGATGCCTCAAAATTGGATAAAAGAGACAAATTAGTCTTTGCTCCTCTAGGTGCCTTCAACACGAATGTGTGTCCAGACCCTCAGGTTTGGCCCATATCAGGTGATTAGGTCCAGGGCATGGTCACCCTCCAGAGGCATTTTACCCTCTGTGTTTACTCTCTTTACCATGATATATTTTCCCCCTCACGCAGAGCCTGTGTTTCAGATAATTGTGACCTCTTTGGAAATGCTGTTCCTGTACTACAGGCCCTCAATAAACTAGTTTTTCATCCCAAATGGCTTTCATAAAGCTAGGCAAATATGGTAGGGGGAAAGAGGGACATGGGATGAATTAAGGTATGGGGTGTTGGGACAATATGATCTTTAAGATCCCTTCCAACCCAAACCATCCTATGATTCTATTCTATCAAGGGAAAGAGCACCTAAAGTAATTTTCCTCTTTCATTTTCTGCCAATGTACATGACCCGGCCTATTATAGAACAACACTTATATTTCGTTTTTTTGGATAGCCTACCTGTACAAACAGATGGAAAATATTATGGAAATAGATGCAGCTAGATGTTCTTAGAGGCCAAGAAAGAGGAGGCCTCTACCTCCTAAGATCATCATTTATCCCTAAGGTCATCAGCAGGTACTTGCTAGGAAAACATTGCTCTGGAGCAAGTAGTCAGAGAGGTGAGCCTTGAGATCCAAGGCCAAAGGCTCTTCTCAGGTACTGAAAAACCTTTCCAGTATGCAGAAATTCCTATTTACTCACATAAGGCTTTAATTGCTTCATATCCCAAATAGTTTCTACACAGATTAGATTTTATCCTGTGAAGGCCAAAACATTTTTTAGTTATTTTCTTACCTATATGGTTGGGGATTCATTCATAGAAGAATGGGAACATTTGACCCCAAACATGCCCAAGTGCAGAAGGAATCCATCACTTGCATATCAGCTTGGGATGCCTTTTTCTGCCTTATTCAAGTGCACTTTGTAAGGTCACAAGCTGTGCTTCTTGCCCTTCCTATGGACACTCTCCAGTGAAAGAAACCAGGAAAACTCACTGGATAGAAAGGAAAAAGCTGTCTAATTAAGAAGCAAGTGTACATCTGTCTCAGGCCACTTGCCAAGCATAATGTGGTGGGGAGGCAAATCGTTGTGCTGTTGGAAACTGCTCCCTTTGGACTGGCTGACTCCAGAAGTGCAAGGGACAGACGCCTCTCAGTCAAGATCAGGACTTTCTGTGCCCACCTAATGGTGAGGAATTTGTGGGATTTGTCAAAAGTTCATCTGAAAAAGAAAAAACCATGCCAGAGGTTGCTGAAGTTTAGAGGGCTCTGAATGCCACTCTGATTTACTTATTTAAAGCTACACCTTGCATTGCTGTGAAATCAGAGGTACACGTGCACAGTAGCAGATGTGTCTCACACTTATCTCCAGGAACCCGTGGCCAGACTGTGACAAAACGGGCCCAGATGTGGCAGGTGTCACCAGGTGGTGGGAGGAAAAGGAGCATGGGAGAACTCTGTCAAAATGGATAGACAGCTTGGCAGGAAAAAGCTGGATCACTTGGGAAATTTGGAACATTCCTTATTTTCTGATACCCTCCAAAGAGATTGTGCTTATGGAAAGAAGTCTCCTGAAAACCTTAGACTGGAGCTTGTTGGAAAAGCTTTTGAAGCTCATGCTATGTTGTTACTACAGGCAGAATTCCATCTGTTCTTACAATGGTTTTATTAATTTCACACAATATCCTTCTGAAGTTAATACAGGAGGAGATGAGAGAGAAAGGGAGGCAGCCAGACACTCCATGAACAAACAAGAGACCCCTCAGCACCATCGGGCCACCACAGGTGATACAGATGAGATCAGTGTCCATGATCCGAATGAGGATAACGATTTTGGCAAGTGCATAATTTTTCTTGATCCACCTTCTAGAAAAAAAAACAAAAAAACCCCCAGTCATCGTGGTACTGATTTCCCTCACACAGTTTAGCCAGTAAGGTCCTGAGGTGGCTTTTACCATCCTGCTAGTCTGAGGAGCACATGGAGAGACTGAGCATAGATCAGATGTCAAAATCCTTTAAAACCCTTTTTTGCTCGTCTTCATCAACCAAACCTACAAACACTTCAAGCTCTGTCTCAGGTTAAATATTGGGAAGAAATTCTTCCTTGTGAGGGTGGTGAGGCCCTGGCACAGGTTTCCCAGAGAAGCTGTGGCTGCCCCTGGATCCATGGAAGTGTCCAAGGCCAGATTGAACGGGGCTTGGAGCACCCTGGGCTAGTGGAAGGTGTCCCTGTCCATGGAGAGGGAGTGGAGCAAGACAAGCTTTAAGATCTTTTCCACCTCAAACCATTCTGTGATCTCACGATTCTATGAAACGTGTGTGAAAGAGATCCAAGCTCACACAGAAACATCTTTGCTTAACATCCACCCCGTTGATGACTGTAACTTAATTACCGTGCATACTGTACCGGTGACAGTAAATATTAGTGCTGTGTGCTACAGAACAAATACCCCGTGATGAAAAATTCAAACGGTATCGAGCTTTTCATTAGTGCAGTAATGGCTTTCTCACACATTTAGCTCATTTTTAACTCGACCTGCTAGGGGAAGGAAATGACATACTTTCTGTTGAATAAGACAGCGCTAAGATTATATGAAGGTGCGTTTTTATGGGTAAAGAAACGTATGCCACATTAATCTATTTTTATGCCTTGCAGTACGTGCTGATGAGTCATTTGAATGCCAAGTTTCATTAGTAAATTGGGAGTGATATAGGCAGCTCTGTGCTAAAGTAAAAATGTATATTTCATTTAAGAATGCAAAAAATTTCAGCGGTGCTGCAGAATGTCTTAGAACACTAAGTAGGATCGTAAGATGTAAGGATTAAATCTTAGAACCCTGTTTATAAAGGCAATTTTGTGTCCATAAAATGCACATTAGTAATACAATCTGCCCAATATTGTATTGTTCTATCATTTCTCTACGGATCATATTAGTCAGTGTCCTGTTAACATCCATTTTATCATACTGTCATAATATTATATTGAAATGAGATCTGGCACTTTTGGGGTCCTGTGCAAGATGAAAAAATGGGTCTCCAGCAGTCTTCCTCTTAGATATAATTGAAAAAGAGGCAGGCATGAGGGCATGCTGTGATTCACGCTGCCGGAGAGTGATCCGGAATCATTCAGATGATGAGTACATAGAGAATGCCGTGCACAGAAAGATGGCAATTTGCTGTACTAATGTTTTGAAAATGAAAATTTCTAGCTGTTTTGCAGAGGGGCTTAGTAGGAAAGGCAGAAGGAAAAAAAAATATAAAATCTTTTATAGTTAAGTCAGATTATTTCTGTTGTTTTTGGAAAGGCTGCACAAAGAAATGTATTTTCTGGAGAATGGTGTAAAGCGTAAATGAACATGGCTTTATTGACCAAAATAAGGATAAAATACAGGAAATGGAAGGAAAACAGCAAATGAGAAAAAATCTGTCCCATTCCTTGAGGAGTAGTTTTACAGAGGGATCCAGAGGCACCTTTCAGGCTCCTTAAACCAAATCTTGGATCCCCACTGTGGCCACTTAGCCATAGGGATGGACACCCACATACACCCAGTACTTCAATCCCATAAGCCTGTATTTCTGCCATCAAGCCCAATTTCCCACAGCCAAGCTGCCTGACAAGCCCCAGCAGGAATGAAAACAATGCTTCTCCTTCTTTCCAAATAGATTATAACTAATGATATCAATGTCCTATTCCTCTGGTGCTTCCACTGAGCTTTAATACTAACAAATAAATCAAACCAGCACTTCCAACCTTTGTTTAGTATCTATGCTGTCAGTACTGTTGCACAGTCAGTATTAAAATGTTATTTTTATTTTTCTTCTTCTTCTTCTTGTCCTTTGTTTTGACTAGCTTTGTTCTTGATATCATCATTTGGTATTAAATGAAGAAAATTTAGTATTCAATTATGTCCCTTTCTTCAGGATTTTGTTATTAAAGACTGCCAAGCTCATGCAGCTGGCCTGCCCCCAAGAGAGTGACCCAGCCACCTGACCCAAGTCCTCTTCAAGGAATTGAACCAATCTCCTGTAAAAATCCAACTCTGTTTTTGGGACATCTGGGATGCACTCGGAGACCTGCAGAGAAAGCAGGACTACAGGGCTTGGCTCAACCTTTCAACACACAGGGGAATATTTCCTCATCAAATACATGAAAAATAATCCATTTTAGTGAATATTCTTTTCAGAAATCATTCTGTACAGTAACAACTCCTCTATCTGCATGTTGGAGCAGACAGGGTCAATTCCAGTGCTGTTCAGCAGGATTTAAAGCTCCTTCAAAATATGGTGCATCCAATTTTTTCCCTCCATTTAATAGTTTAAGTTCCTCTCACTACCCCTCACCATCCCATGCCTTTGTTGGTGACATTTTAAAATCATCATTCCCTGTTGTCCTTAATGGATCTTTTACCATTGCTATTTAAATATTTTATAAGTCTCTGTACACTGAAACAGTGGAAGTGTGATCTTTCCAACAGAAGGAGGAGACTCCTTTGCTCAGGAGGAACATATGTGCTTTGCAGGGCTCTGAGTGACCCCATAAAGAGGTGGTTCCTGGGAAAGCACTGTTAAGCACCAAGATGGGCAATTTACTACACGTGCAAGTCCAGGTGAACAGAGGATCTTCTAGAAACTCCCATTGAGCCAAAATCAGGACCATTTTTATAGCTTTCAGTTTTGAGGTCACAGTCACCCAGACTGGAAACTCAAAAATGACTTCAAAAAGGCAAATGCTAACTAGATTTCACACTAGATTTCATTTTACTTGGCATTACAGAAAGAA
>CM072894.1:33988028-34020528 GCA_037013685.1 Acridotheres tristis
GCATAATTTTTATCCTCAGTAGAATTCACTAACCTTAAAAAAAATTCTGTTTCGTGCTACTGAGGGTGGAGGATACACAAAGTATGACATGACAACCAAAGCAGCAGGAGTCAAGGTAAGTAATTTTCGAGTATATAGCCATTTTCACATCACTAATGCTGCCTCAGGGCAGGGTCCAGGGGACACATCTCCACAGCTCTGGGCTTGTTGAAGTTGTTCAGCCAAAACCCTCCTTTCTCATGAGCTGGGCAGTGCATGGGGAAGCATATTACCATGCCAGCCCCTCCTTTTGAGTCAAATTTGGAACATTATTTCAGATAACTTTTGAGGAATTGCAATAAAATTGTCTAGACTCACACATAAACTGCTGCTAGGTAGCTGAAGGCAATTTGTCCAAAAGGTGACTAATCTAGTGGCTTCAATGATAATCAAACAACATGGATTTAAATAACTGGTTGTCAATAAGGTGCCTCCCAACCCTAACCATTCTATAATAAGAGTACATTCCTTTTCTGTGTGATTGGCCATATTTTGAAATGAGGAGAGTCATTTTTACCCTTTGCTCATCTTTGCAATGGGCACCTATGGCAAAAAAGGGAAGAGACCAAATACCAACTTCATGTTTGCAAACACATTCTCATGGACAAAGTCCAGCACCTTCATCACATATTTATCTAAACCAGTGAGAGCACAAACCAGAAATGCACCTATTCTGTGCCACCCGGGCTGTAATCTTTCACCCGAGTCGATGGGTGGGATTTTGGATTTCCACTATTGGATTTCCACTGGTGGATTTCCAGTTGGAAAAGCAAAGGGATTCTGTTCACACAGCAGGTACAGGTACGTGGGCAGTGCACAGCAAGTGTTACAGTCTGTGAACTTCAGCATGGGAGTTTATTTCAGCACTCTGCACCTTCCAGGCAGACGTGAAGGCTCGTGACTTGGCTTGCAGGTTCCCGTGGCAGGATGACAATTACAGAATAGGTTAACTTACTGCAGAGCCAGCCAGGATCTGTGACTCTCTATGGCATATAAAAGAAGTGAAAGTACAGCCAAAATAAATTCATTTAAAAATCTGAGCAAATAGACATGACATTTTTCTTGCAGTTTTTGACTGGCTCTAAAAATATCAACAGTCTCTCCAGCTCTGGTGCATGCTCCCAATAAACAGCTTTGGAGACTGATTAAAACACCACAGCTCTGCTTCCATGCTTTATCAATCCCATTAGCCATTTGCTGAATTGAAGCTATGAATCGACAGTGAACTTGGGGAGGGGGTTAAACAGCCACACAATGGGTCAACATTTGTCTAAGGGCTCATCTCTGCTGCAGTTTGGTTTCAAAATGAGAGAGTCTGTACTGCAGTTAATCAAAAGGACAATAGTTCTGTTTTCAACTCATACTGTACTTCAGGCCAAATAAAGTGTCCCAATGTGTGCAGCAAAATCCCACTGGCTGCCTGTTTATGTATTTTTTTCCAACAAAACTTTGTATTAGTTTGCAATTTTTCAATTGCTGAATGCTGTTCCAGCCTTGGCCCAACCCAGCCTATGGCAGTACTGAAGTTCAAAGGAATTTGGAGCAGCTGCTTGCAAAATGAAACAAAAGGCATCTGAAAAAGGGTCAGATAACCCAAACCTGCAGCCTGAGCCTCCCCTTTTCAAACAGAGAACCATGCAGGCTGGAAAGTCCTCCCCAAAACTACAAAACATATTTGCCAATAGAGCATTGCACACTGATATTTGGGAGCATGTTGTACACCAGATACCTTTCTATTATTCAGCTGTGTCCTGATCCAGGCAGGCCAAAACTTCTGGAATTATATTCGTATACACACACACAGAGCACCTCAATATGAAAACAAAATTGCTTACTGAATGCAATCACAGTATTTAATTAGTCTACTACCAAATGTACTAGGAGAGGATAAGGAGATGCCCTTTATTATTTAAACTAAAAGTGACATGATTAATTTACCCTGATGGAATTCTATGACAGGGATAAAACAGGCAGTGAAACAGAGATGGAGCAAAAGGGAAAGAGAGGGAGAAAAGAAAGTTTAGCCTGTAAGGATTCACTTATATATGTCCTTGTTGCCATAATAATGCTAATAACACCCAAAAATCTGTTTTTTTTCTAGCATGTGAAGTGAGAGTTGAAGATTACACAGTGTGTGTAAGTCAGGTGTCAATAAGAGCTCTGATGTACTGGGGAATTAATTTCATTTTTCTATTGGGGTATGAGTCATACAAAAAATATCAGAACTCCTTATTGGCAAAGAAAAGTGCTAAAAAAGGCTGAATTAAAGGTTAAATACAACCTAACTGCGAGATTTCAACAAATTACTGCCAGAAAAGACAACAAGTAGAATATAGAACATGAATAAAAGAATACGTTTTTCAGCCCACTGCTGGATTAGGAGTCACCATAAAGCCTATGAACATAACTAAAGCCACGAAAGATGGAAAACTCAGAGTCCTTCCAGGTAAGCTCCAGAAATCAAATCAATACTTTGCAATAGCAACAAGGGTGAATATATTGTTAGAGCAAATAAAATTTACACATTCCTATTCTGATGTTAACAGCTGAAGCAAACGTTTGACAAATCCTAAATAAATTATATTGACAACGTTAATGCAATCCACCACCAGTACCAATACTTTAAAAAAATAGTAAAGGCATTGTAATTTGAGATTCTCAAATCTCTATTTCTTAATATTGGTGTTATCCAATAAAACACATCCACTGACCGTAATATCTATTTTAAAAATTACTTCCTGCTTTCCTAAGAAATTAAACCAAAAAGCAATAAACATGGTTTATGCAAGCCTTGGCAGCTCTCTAGTTCTGCTTGTTACACATGAGGCAGCTACTGAGAAGACAAGGTAAAAAGGAAGGGGGAGAAAAAGGGAACTATTTGCGAGAATATTATTTTCAAAGCATTCACTTCAGGGAAGGGTAAGAGTAATATAAGCTATGTTATTCAAGCATCAGTTATAAATATATGGATTGTAAAATACCCACTTTCAGATCTGAAATCTAAGTAAAACAATTTATTCTGCTGCAACCCTCTTATTACCCTTTAAATTTTGCCAAAGTATTCCCTGCCAAAGATAGATGGAAACACGATGAACAAATCCATCCTTCATGTACTTCAGCAAGAAATTTAGGCCCTATCTTCCAGTCACTCATTTACATATAAAGAGATTTGCTAAAAATTAATAGTATTTTCTATTTTTATCTATGTAAAACTAAAATAAATCAACTGGGGTGGATTAGATTTAGCTCAGAAATGATGCAGAAGTGCACTCTGACATTGTCCTGTGCGCAGAGAGAATTTGGTACTTCCTTCTTCTGGACCCACTTGCTTGTGAAAACACAAAGCAACTGAGAAGGGTTTGTGCATTTGGAGTCTTCCATAAAGGAGTATCTTTGTGAAAGGTATTTTTTTTGATTTATCCAAAGTGTTTTCCCAAGGACATTCATACCAGACAGCTGATTGTCTTTCCTAGAATCCACCACAGGTATCCTGCCTATTTCAAGCTGAAGACGTGGTCATGCATTGATATGACTTTATACTAAGATCTATGCAAGTAGTAATAATTACAATGTACATCTAAATATTTTTAATGTTTTCAAATCCCTAAATTCAAAGGAAAAAATACGGACACAAACTACTTTTACACTGAGGTTCCATAGATGAACTGAGCAGACGCTGGAATACTTGAATCAAGAAAGGTCTCTCAATCTTCAATGTATTGGTAGTACTGAACTAGTGACAGTTCATGAAAAACCCTGATCCCACAGCTTTGAATCAGTTCCATTCCCAAACAAAAGTACCTGCAACATCTGGAGTGAAACTGGAGCCACTTGGCATTTTCTCATGAAAACTTGCAGCAAAGAATTTACTCTAAGTTTTGACTTTAAATGGTTTCATTTACTCCCTGAAAATAGTTCAGACTCAGAAAAAACACCCTATATCTGATTTCATATGCTTTGGAGGTGGGACTGGCAATTTCACTGAAGCTGCAAATGAAGCTGAAATCTCAGTTATAAAGCTAAACAAAACAAAAAGAAAAATGTGTAAAATTCTGTGAAACAAATTATGTGAATTTTGCACAGCTGTACTCAGGGCATAACTGTAAATGAAAAGACCAAACTAATTAGATTATAAGCAGTTGATCTGCCTTATATTGTTTTATCATATGTAGTAGGTATAATATCTCCACATGAATGACTTGAAGCAAGTCATCAACATACTGTGTTCAAGAAAGCTGATCAGATTAGAAAGACCTTGTAAGTTATGCTCAAAGAAGATGAGATTGATGATAACTTCCTACTTACAGTTACACCAACAAAATTGCTTCATCTCTATTAAACTTCAGGTTTCTGGAGACACTGTGTCCTGACAAGACAGAATTAAATGTAGGAGTTCATTAGTGCAAAGCAGACATCAATGTGTCAAATGACTGAATGTTATTTTGAATGGGTTTCTCAGTGTCTTTTTAGGAAATTCATTAAAAAAAAAAAAATAGAATAATTTTTGTGGCTGGTTTCCAGTGATAGGATCAATGAGCAATATTCAGGATGCTGGCTGAAAGCCAGATGTAAAGCATCACTGTAGCCCTTAAGTATAGCAAGCTTAATTTTTAAGCCTAGGAATAGTCCCACCGAATTTCCCAATCCTCACGTGCTTAAAGAGGAGTTTGTGCACATGCACTTCTGTG
Organism: Acridotheres tristis; assembly: GCA_037013685.1. Classification (NCBI taxonomy): domain Eukaryota; kingdom Metazoa; phylum Chordata; class Aves; order Passeriformes; family Sturnidae; genus Acridotheres; species Acridotheres tristis. The sequence continues at coordinate 33,992,756 of CM072894.1, forward strand.
GAGCAAGGCCAAGGCAGATAAAGTAACTGGCATATTTCTCAGTCTCACTGCAGACCCTTTACACCACATGGAAAGGCTACAAAGTGGGAAAGCTAAAAAAACTCTTGTCCCTAAGTGGGGAGTTCAGTCCATCAGCAAGGCTGCTTCCTGGAAATCCTCTAGAAGGACCTCTCAGATATTCACTTAAAATATGTGGCAAAGCAGAGCCAGTCCAGAGAACAAACATCTTCTATCCTGTTGAAAAGTGTAGCCAGCACAGAGGTCGTGCAAGATTTGTGCAATTTAGTCAAGAGAAGTTAAAATCCAACATTCAGTTCTCTCGAGGAGAGAATTTCTCTCCTCCTACTTTTAAGTGGCATAGAAGGCCACTCATTTTTTTCATTTTTTACCAAAGGCAGATGAAAATGTCAACAACCTGGGCATATCTTTCCCAAATTAGCAAAACACGTGAGGTTTCATTGCACAGAAAAATAACATGAGATGCTCTGGGAACATGCAGCAACGTGGGTGGCCACGATGAAGAATAAGCTTTGGAGTATTTATACAGCAAATAAATATTCACAGACACTGCTATTCCCACTCACTAAAGTTTTGAAAGACATTATTCTCCTACAAGACAGATAAGAGAGAAGAGGTGGGGGGTGAAGGGAAACTATTATGGAATGAGGAATAAGGGCCAGAGCCACGAGCACAAGATTGATGTGAATACTACAGTAAGCAAAGACCAATTCACTGCTTAAGGGTGTCAAAATGCAGTCCTGGGAGAGAAGGAGAGGCTGAGAAATGAGAAAAGAAAAGGCGAGAGGAGGAATGCATAAAGAACAGCAAATATTAGAGAAATGAGGAAAAATAGAAGGAACCAAATGTCACTCGAAGGGGGTACGAGTGCAATTGCTTCTCCTCCTCGGTTAATCCACAAATTAATGAAACCAGAGCAGGCATAAAAAATAAACCATTATTCTACACGTTCAGAGGTGAATCCTGTGGGTCTCCCAGAATAAAGGCAGATAAGAGTGAGAGAAAAAGCAGTGCCAGAGCACAGAGCACAAGGACATTACAGCGATTCTACTTTTTCATTCAGTGTTTTTACTGGAAAATCTTACAGGTTACAGGATTCAAGGCAAGGCACTGATTAACTCCACTTTCACTAAAGCAATGCTGGTTTGTAGAGTTTCTGAAGCTATGAAGAATCTGAATGGTTCTGCAAAAACCACTCAAATATTCATATATGTAAAAAAATAATTTATAAGCTTTGACATTGAGTATCAAATATTTCAATACATTTTCTTGTCTTAATTTTTGTTCTTTGACGAGGTATGCATATTTTATTGCTTATTTTTTCTAAACTCTTATTAAAAAATCTGTTAAATTCAACTCAGTTAGCTTTTATACTGTGAGATGCCCACATCCTTTTAGAGTAACAGAACCTCATTAATCACACCATCCTATAGGTTTAATTCTGCTAAATTTGACAGGGCTTCTTTAGAGGCAACTTTCCCTTTATTGCCTTAGAAACACAGTTGGAGAACCTTTTGCAAGGTTGTGAACCAGTATGAGACTTAGGGGTTCTTTCCTCCTCAAACTTGAGATGTTATGAGACCATAAAGTGTTTTATCATGGCTTGAGGAGGACTGAGCTTCTCTTCATTATTTGCTTCTAATCAGAAAATCTCGAGCCAGACAGTTCATTCCAAGTTTGTGATTTAAAAGAGAGAAATGGGCAAATATTGAGTCTTTCCCTAATTATCCTCTATATTTCTGAATATGCAAATTTGAATGTACTTGGAATTTTCTCTAAGTGATTTGGCAAGTATAAATTACCCTTGCCCTTAAAACTCTGAGCTTCCACAGACAATGCATCAACAGTTGGTGTTAAAAGGCTGCAGCTTCACTGTTAACAATCAATACAAGTTTTCAGCAGGAATACACTTAGCCAGCATTAATGCAATTACATTACATTATGTTAAATAATATTAATACCAAAGGCATGTACATTGCTGGCCCACACCAAAGTCATAACATTCCTCAACAACTGTCTCTACTGTTCAAACATTCACTCAGAAGAGAAAACTCAAACATTGATGACATTTTTAAAAAAATTGTAATGTTGGACATTAGTTCTCAGATTAACTTTCAGGTCCCCATTTTATTTTTATTCTGTGGACTTGCTGTTTCATCATTTCTGTAGTTTTAAATCAGTTGTGTAATTTATAGATCATGTTCCAGAAAGACAAATCTGATTTTTACATCTGCAGATGTAAGAAAGGAATTGCCCATGCTCTGTATAGAAAATCTTTGTGGTGACACAGGGATAAAAACCTGTCAGCTCCAAGCACCTGTATCTGGATGTGGGAGATTCATCCATCTCTAAAGCCCACCTGCCAACCCAGGGATACTTTGTTGGAATTCAAGCTGTGAATATCTTGGTGTTGCCTGCTGATCCCATTTCATGGGATGGGCTGGTGAATTTTGCTCCTTCCCAACTCCCAGCCAGTCAGGTGCAAGGCAGGGTCTGAGATGTGTTTACACACACTCAAAGTTATCTCTTATAAAAGCAACTTGATGACAATTCCCAAATTAAATTTCTAGAAACTGGGGCCATGTTTTCCAGTGCAATTATGTGCCAGTATGGCACCAATAGTGGTTTTCAAATACCTCACTGCCAGGAAGCAAATAATATAAATCCAAACAGGATGTTCTGGGCAGGGGCTAACAAGCTTTGCCTGGTATTTTGAGCTATCCAAAAACCCCACAAACTACATTAAAACACTCCTAATGTAAGAATCACACCAGTACAGAATATTACACCTGCATTAACCAGTTTGGAAATCCCATTAATTGTCCAAATACAATATTAATTATTCCAAATACAGACTTTCATATTTGGTCCCTAATACTTCCAGACCTTGAGGACATAAGCTGGTAGCCAAAAGGATGGAGCAAATGCAGAGCTTTACAGGTATATGGCCTTTAATTTCCAAATGTATTTTTTTACTGCAATGAATTAATTCCTGGTGACATGAATACTGACATTTTTTCTTTTAAAAGAAAATTTCACTGATCAGGAAGGCATGCAGAATGACAGCCCATGCTGAAAAATCATCTCATTCCCACCAGTACAAAATTATATTTTGCAATTCCATGGTCCATAGTCTGTATTAGAGAAATGCTTTCCTGTTGAAGGGAAATAAAATGAACACCTCATAGAGGAGTTCCTAAAATTTGAACAGGCATTTGAATGTGCCAAGAGTAGCAGCTGTTTTTGCCAGAAAGCAGATCTGGCAGGCATTTAGTCACAAGGTCACTGCTTATGGGGCTTTCCCAAGAGATGTGATGGAAAGCAAGAAATGTTGGCATGGCACTAGGACAGGTTGTCCTTGATGAACTGGAAGGAGAAGGCTGTTTTGGCCACAGGCACTCAGCAGCAGTTTCACTTTAGGGAGGATTGCACAATTTTTTTAGCTTTTTTGTTCACTTGCCCTGAGTTTCAGGTTTGAATAAACCCAAAAAAAGTAATATTCACCCGTGCAGGAAGAACTCATGTAACCAAAAATCAGACACAGAGGCATCATGAAATGAAACTGGATATGGCCCTATGGCTATCCACACTCTGTGGAGATTTAAATGCTTCCTGAACTAAGTGACCTAAAACTGTGTGGGCCCCTGTGAATTCTGCAGTTCTGTAACACTGGAATTTGCTGTGGAAGCTTGCAGGAGGATTATAAATTAGAAACTTCACTTCTCCTAAAAGCATTGAACTGCAGACCCTGCTAGTGGTCTAGATATGAAAAAGGGCTGTCCTCATTGTCTTGCAAAAAAAAGGATGGCCTGGCAGATTGTAGGGGGAAATGGCACATTTATCTTTCTTGATATTAACTCTGAAACACAGAAACAATAAAGTGGATATCAACATTCTCAACTCTTTGCTTGCTGGTTGAAATGCTTGGCTGAATGCTGAATTTTCCAATTGCACATTGCTAAACTCTCAACCAAGGCAACGATACATCCAAGTTGCATCTCCAAATCCCAGTGGATTTAGGAATGAGCAGAAAGCCTTCCTGCTATTCCAGCATGCTTGTGGAGCTGCTCCTGATCACATCCCAGCTATCACCTCTTGAGCTGTGATTCCACTGGTTCCCCATGAGCCCTCTCAGCTCCAGTTCTGGATACAGCAAAGCCAGGCAAGACCCTGCATGGGACACCAGGGAGGGGAATCCCAGCCAAGGTCAGACACACCTTCCATTCCTCATGCAAAACACCTGACCACCAGCACCATCAGCTTCTCCCAGCCACAGCTACCATGCAGAAATTGCATTTCTAGCACAAGCACACATGATAAACTGGAAACTGAAAATAAAAGGATATATGTTATATTTGACCATATTAGATATGAAAGTTAACAAGCCATGGCTAATGGTTGTATTACTAATTTCTGCAGTTGCATCAATTAAACAAAAGTCCAGTTCTGAAATTACCTGGGTCACCTCTATTGCATTTTTCAGTTTCCTGGGTGACCAAGGAGCTTAGAAAGGTTTATTGATGAATTTAACTATCACTTAGTATTATTCACTGGTCTTTGCTATCTATGATGTCATTTGTTCTGACTGGTTTAAGGGTGGACAAAGCATCTGAAGACAAGGGCAAAGGAATAAAGGAGATTTGTGAAAAGGAGTGATAGGAAACTCAAAGCCCTCTGAAGTCAGTGGAGAGTACTGTAGTATGCACCCACCTCTTATTTATTGTGAGATTAAAAGCAGCAAAGCATTATGTAACTGTGAAACATTACTTGTATTCTGATACTTAGACAAATGCAGACAATAAAACACTATTATATGAAGTAGCTATCATGGGAGGATGGCTTGATGATATTGTTATAAAATGTTTTCAGAGTTAGCTGTTTCTTATCTGAAAACTTACCAAAAAATAATTTAATTTTGTCCTTTTTGTCAAAATGCCTATCCAACCTTTTTCTGTTCTGCTTCTTGTTCTACTTAGTGAGTGATGTATTTCTTCCTCCCTATCTCTCCAAACGTGTTGCATGTAAAGGTCAATTCTCTTAACACAGCTTCTGCCCACTCTTCAGCTAATGCATTATAGCACATTATCAAGTTTCCAAACAATTGTTCACTTTTCATTAGAATGTGCTAGGTTTCTCTCCTTCTGCAGTGTTAGTGAAAATGGTGTTGAGTTGTTGACTAGTAATAGGAACAAGCAACTTCTGCCCTTAGAAGTGGGACGGAATTGATTCATCTTATTAAAAACAGACCTTGTGGAAGCTGGAATTTGTGCTACAAATGTTGATGTTATGAATGTTAAGATAGTTTTCCAGGATATCCTAACTTTTCTATTTTCATGAGTCATTTTCGGCTTCTGATACATCATCTTAGGTCACATTGCTTCATGTTGATGTGATGGAAACATAACATGCAAAGTCAGGAAAACTAACTCATACCTGTAAAAGATCCTTTCCCTCCCCACCATCTTTCTGCTACTATCTGCATTTTCTCATTTTTCTTTCACCAAGAAAAAAAAAAAATACTGAAACATTATTTCCATTTCTGTGCAATGAATGGAGGCCACAAATGTGAAAGAAAACAAAGCTTCAGGTTGGCAAAGAAAGCAATGATCAGGAACTGAGATAAAGAAAGCTCAAGAAAATGAAGTCCAGACATAACAGTTGAAAAAAGTTAGATATACTGATGACTACAAAACTAGTTTATGTAATATATATTTTATATCCAAACCAAACAGCTCTTTGAACATTATTGAGGCTATTATTACTTTGAAATAAACATTAGAGAGCTTCAAAGCCAGAGCTACATAATACCCAGTGCACATTTACATTTACATCAGAATTAGGCTGCAGGTTTTCACAAGCTAATCCACTCCACTGAACACGAGCACACGAAACATTGTACAACAGACACTGCATTTTTACATGGGTGAAAGTGCCAGTGTGTTGTACAGCTGACAAAGCAGAGATGGTGATAAAAACTCTGTCCAGAAGGGCTGGACTCTGCAGTGGTGACAGAGCCCAGGGCACGACTGCTACTCTACTGTGGCTGATTCTGAGTGAGGAACTATTGCTCCATGGTGCTTTCTCTCTCCTGCTCACATTTCTCCACAATCTCAAACACACATACACCCAAAGGCCCTTGAGATACTCCAAAACTGGACCTGTTGGTATCCTGAACCCAACCTCCTGCCATCCCCAGCAATTCTCTAATCCAAATCAGAACTTTATCAAGCTCCACCTTGACAAATATATTTTATCACTCAAATTTGAATGAAAGTTCTGCTTTATCTTGAGCACCTCCATTCTCTCTTTCATACCTGGGATCATCCTCCTGCAAGCAGCTGCAAAACCACTTCTCAGCTCAGCTCCAAAACCCCTCCTGTGTTGCCTGAAAAAAAACCTTGACAATGTCTTGGCTACTCGTGTACTGAGACTGCTGTCTATCATGTTTATAAATATTGTCTCATCTCTTCTCATACCATCTCGTCAGCCTGTGCCATCTGTTGCCTCCTGTGACATGTGCAGACTGAGCTCTTCACAGCAGCAAATGCCTTCTTCTGTGCTTGCATTCAGCTCCACCAGTGCTCACCCACTGCACAGTCCCCCAAGGCCACAAGGATGCTGCAAATCAACCAAGTTAATGAGAAAATCCCACCCTATCTTCTCCCCCTTCCTCTTCCTTTTGTAGGAGGATCCCCTGGACAAACCAAACGGTGATCCATATGGAAAGGAGCATGGCAAGAGGTAGAGGGAGGTTGTCCTCCCCTCTCTGCTCAGGATGGGGATGTGCTATATACAAATAAGGTCCAGAAAAGGTGACTAAGTCCATCAGATGCCTGGAGAACTGCACCAAAATGGACATCTTGGGGATGATGGGCCTGTTTCATTTATGGAAGAGGACACCAGAAGAAAATCCAATTGCAGCTCAAACCACTGCTCCCAAATGATAGAGCAAACTCTTCTCTGTGGAGGCAGCACACAGGACAAGGGGCACAGGCCACAAAGTGCAGCTTGGGAAGTTCAGATCAGACATTAGGAAATTCTTATTCATGAGGAGGGTGATCCAGTGCTGGAACAGCAGTCCAGAGAGGTTGTGAAGTTTCCTTCCCAGAGCATTTCCAGATCTCTGCTAAACACTTCTAACCACCATTTCCCCTTCTGCCACTTTCCAAGCAAAAAAAGTTAAATGCATATTTCATCCTGATAAAATATTAAGTGCTTTAAATGCAACGAGACTGTTCAAACATGTGCAACTTTCCATGAGAAATGCTAGATGCCCTTTACAATCTGGGAGATAAACTATTCTCCTAATTGCTCTCAGAATATTTTTGCAACTTCTTTCCAAATTCTAGATATCTAGATATTTGCATTAAAATATAAAGAGTCATATCTATTTTCTGGAGGTGCTATAAGTTTTGAAATGGTAAATAGTAGACAGAAAACCTTTCCCTCTATCTGCATCACAGAAATTATTCACAAGACTTTTTCCTCTCTGAAGTTGTCTACATCAACATATAGTTCATATAAACACATATTATGTGGTTTATGCAAATAAAAGCAACTTTGTGAAACCACTGTGCATGAGTACCTGCATGCAGATATATGGAAATAAGCAGCAATAAGAAATCCTGGATATTCAAAACCATTACTCAGGCTGAAGAGACAAAAGAGGATTTTTACTCTCATTGCTGTAATGCATTTTATATGCTGCTGATAGGTATGACTTGGAAATGGCAGCAGGAAAAGGAGGATTACAGCTGTTCTCTCGGGGGGTGAAACTGGTCCCACTGAATCTCTGAAAGCCCCTTAGGCCCATATTTTAGATGAGACTTTTAGAAGTAGATGACCTCGGGTGCTGAAGTTAATTCTTCCTCTAGTCCTTCACACTATTTACTTCCTGAGTACATTTCAAGACCTTACCTGTTTCTCTCATTTTTTTATGAGATCTGCCTTATTTATTGTTTGCTTGACAAGGTGTAGTTCCCTCTATTTTACTTGATAAATAGTCACACTGCAACTCATTATTGCTGGTGGGTTTGATTTCATTCAGTGGGAGTTTGTTGGGCAGGGATAGGAATATACAGAAATAAATATGCAGAACAAACATATGATCGGAATGAAAGGAAAAGATTAGTTACATGAACACTACTGATATGACTAAATGCAGACAGATCTCTAAGCCTTTAAAAGAGTGAGTTTTAACTCATGGTAGGTCAAGGATATCCATTAGCAGCATCTCCCCTCTGCCCCTGAATGCTGCAGTGGAGCAAAATCAGACCACCAAACTACACAAGGTCTTTTTCTCACATGGTTGAACAACTTCTCATGCTAAATGAAAACCAGGATGTCTTGAACACAGCTGTGTCACTCCAGACCTGGAGCAGAGCTTACTGGCATAGCAATCCCGAGTTATGTGGTAAAGTTCTGAAAAACCTTTTCTTTCCCTGCTAGCTCTCTCTCTCTCTTTCTTTTTCTTTTTCTTTTTTTTTTTTTTTTTTTTTGTATAATGAGTGTTTAAAAGCTTAGCAAATAGAGTCCTAAAAATGTAATTGTAGCTTGGTAGCACTATTAAATATGTATACTGTGGTCTTTTTGACAATTGGTTTAATCCCTTTATAAAGTCTTCAGAAGTTCCATCACAGAAGCATGGATGCTGTTTTGATCTATTTATTACTCTTAAGTGCTCAGAGAACTGTCCCTATTTTCTAATTAACACTTTTAAAGATAAAAAGCTATGTATTAAATCAATCTGAATGATGGTTGTTTGTGAATCCCACAAGATAAGGCAATTTGCATGTTCACTTTGTACTTACAAACTAAATCTGCACATCTCCAAAGCAGCTCCTTATAATGTAAACCTTTTGTGAGTATTTGTAACTTAAAAGAAAGTTTGGCCTAGTACAGAGGCAGTGCCAATTATCTAAAGGACTTCTTTACTGAACATGATTAAGATACAAAATTATTAGGTTGTTATTTTACATTGTTTGCAGAGAAATTTGAGGAAACTACTTTAGGAACGTTAAGTGTTCTCCTGTTTTGCTTTTTTTCCTTCTTTTTTTCTGAACATGTAATAACATGAGTGCATTCATGAGCGAGCAACCAGTCCAAACAGCAGCCAGTTTCCACATCACACTTGGGCTCAACTTCCTTTGACACAAATTAAATCACTGCTGAATCCAACTGTTCACCATCCTGACTGAGCATTAAGCCGCAGCTTCAACTCCAAGACTTTATAAACGGAATTTTAATGCAAATACTAAACTAGAGGAGTGATTTATTGATGGAATCCAGTTCTGATTACTTAGCACAGTAAACATATTAACAGAAATAGATATTTCACAGTAGTGAAATGGTCCCTGATCTCAGAAACATCTCCACCCTTGCTAAGAAAGAAAGCAACAAAGCTGTATCTCCAAAACTCTCTTGTGAAGATGCATATTATTATTTCCAGATGGCAAGAACATAACAAGTATACCTATGAGACACTGTTTTATACTATATTTGCTCTTGAGCATCTCATAAGAAATTATTTCCTTCAGGTTTTGCAGTCTGCCTTCCTCCACTGCCATGGCTTTTCTATAACCACAGGTCCAAGCACAGACAAGAAGCAGGACAAAAACTGGACATGGCTTTTAGCCCTAGCAGGTCTGATTATAGCTCAGTTATGGGATATCTCTTCATCCTCATTTTTGGATTTCCTAATCTTCTTCCACTAGCTATTTAGGAAGTGGAAAGTCATGCTATAAAATACTTTTTACACAATTCTCTTTTTTTTTAATAGAGTTTCTATTATCATCTTGTACCATCACTGAAAGGTGGGGTTTTTAAAAAATATTAAAAAAAAAAAAATCCATAAATCTCCCTGATCTTCAAATCAGTGAATTTACCCTGAATTCAGGCTTTTTTTCCTGACCACAGTGTCTTTGTGGCACACAATCTACATTTACCTTACAGATACCTTCAACACCCTCCCTTGAACATGCTCTATAAGAGCCTCCTATATTCAGTGATAGAACACTCTGGGTATATTTTTGTTCTGGTCTCGCAACTACACAATCAAATTTTTGTGCTCCAGGGTTAATCTGGGTCAGAAGGCCCCAAGAATGCACATCTGACATTCCTAATCTAATTCTGGAAACATGAGATTTGCACACAGAAAATCTCTTTCTGGGAACAGAAAAGAATGTTGGACCCACCGGGACACTAAAATGACTTTCAACTATTTTTCACTTATATGAATTTAATTCAAAGACCTCAAAGCACATTAATTTGCAGGCCCTTCTGCACACCTGTGTCACACCATATGCATTATTCTGCCTCATAGAAAAGGGAAAATAGGGGCACCTCCTTCTCTGAGTTCATTCAAGGACAGAACCACACATGGAGCATCCAGGAAAATATCTCAGGAGGCCACAGTCTTATTGATGATAGAAACTTCACTGAGATTAGGGTGGGAAAGGCAGAATTTGGCTTACTGGGAATGTGTATTATGGGAACTTGCAAATGGAAGATGGGCTTCTATCTGAAAAACACATCAATGAAAGTGAAGATACAGCACAAAGGCTTGAAACAGTTCACAAAGAGAATGGAAATAGAAATGTGACAGCTATCAAGGGTTGGATTTTTTTACCCAATATCACAGAATTTCAAGTGACTCATAAACCTAAGATTTATTTTCAACAGTGACACATCACAGAAGACACAAATCCCCAATTCTCATTAAAAGCTGATGAGATTAATCTGGGTTATCTTTAAACTGAGTGGCTTGAGAGCATGTCCAAGACTGCAGTCTCCTAGAAACATCCCAGCTCCACTCTGGGACAGCAGCAGATATGATTTTATCTTCTTCCTCCTCCAGACAGTCTGTTTTCCACGGATGGGAAATCTGCCATCTTCAGCCAATCCCTTGGTGTGGGAACTGAAGGACAAGGACTTGGATCACATTGCTCAGATGATGCAAATATCAATCAAATGGGATCACAAAGTCCATTTTTCACCTAAGAAAAAAAGAATTTTTTTCACCTCCATCTTCCCAATTAAAATTTTAATGAATCATAGCCAGCTTCTGTCCATCACCACAACAGTTTAAATCATTCAGCAGCATCTCTGCATCACCAAAAAACACCTTCCTCCAGTCTTGGGTCATATCATGGAGGAAGCCTGCTTCCCAAGCCTCAGAGTCCTTTTTGGGCCACAGCACCACACACAAAGCAAATTATCTTTTATAGAACAGGCTAAAAGAGAAATCAGGAAAGCAGTTGTGGTTATTTTCAGTAGAGACCCCTGTAAAACCTTTCACCAAGAGTCCTGTTTTCAAGCAGTGCCTCAAGCATTTTTATTCCATGATATCACTTGATATCACTTGGTCGTTTGCATGAAACCATAACTTTGTCTCACTTTGCTGTTTATTAATTTCTTCCATCAGTAGAATAAACTTAGGTAGGTTTGTAGAAACTAGTCTAGCCTAGCCAAGCCAAGCTAGGCAGAGTGAGTGGGCACAAACCATGCTGAGAATGGGCCAAGACCATCCCTTGGCACAAGGTTGGGGTGGCTCCACAGGACAGTCTAGCAGAGCCACATGGAGTGTGTTGAAGGTGCCTGACTCACATGACAATGAATTTGACACACTTTCAAGAAAGCAATGAGTCATGAACACAAACTGGTCTTCGTGCCATACTCAAGGAATGAAAGAAAGTCAAAAAAAGAAAGGTATTGAGTTTCCCTGACTGTGGTTTGACAGCCTTCAGTGAGGACAGACTGAAGATCTTCCACAATAAAGATATGTCACAGTTGGGCAGAGTGAGCACAGCCCACAATACTAGCATCAGATATATTTTCTATCAGTTTTTGGTTTGTTGGGTTTTTAGTTTTGGTTGTTCTGGGTTTTTTTTAAGGAGGAACTAAAGCCGTCATCCCAATCCACACGCTGCAGGAGACAAAACATATTGATGGTTTGGTTACTAAACACACTGTGAATTTTCACAGTGGATCAGCACAAAGTTATGAAGCACAGGTGTTCCTGTAATTGTGATACATTGGGAAAATTCATACTGTTAAATGAGCCTCAGCTTCACACTTCCACCTGTGTGATGTGGAAATGTACTGGGGGTACATGGGGATATAATAGAGGATATGTAGGAATGATTACTGGCTGGTTCAGGACTTGCTTCTCTTAATTTGTCTGAGTGTGTAATATCTGCATTTGTATTTACTGCCATCGTAAAGTGGGAAATGTGTGTCACACATGCTGGTAAAAATAATGATAACATGTGAAAAAACAAAGTTAATACACTGAGTGGAAAAGAAATCCTGAAAGCTCTCAAGCCAAAGGAAATCTAGAGAGTCTTTAGGAAATGGAAAATATTTCAACAAGAGAATGAAAGCATGGTGGGGTTTTTTTCCATCACATTTCAATTCTACTCAACAGTTTCTTGTTTTCATTTTCTATGGCGAAGGAAGGAGGAGATGATTCAAAAATGGGAAATGTGGGAAATGCTAAAATGCAGAAAGATGAGGTCTTGAAGCAGGTGGAAGGAAATATCTACATGGATTACCTGACTCAGAACATGAGAAACAAATGGAGAATGCTGGCATATAAGTAGATTTATTTTCTTTTAACAGGTGTTTTTTGGGATGAGAATTGGAGAGGCAGAATTTCTTAATTTTATTCCAGACCTGTCAGAGTTTCTCAAGTGCGTGTTTCAGGACTATAAAAGCAATGAAAAAAAAAAAGAACCAATGATCAAATAAAAAAGGGAAGATGATTAAACATATCTTCCTGTATGCCTTGGAGGTATCAGCTCTGGTGTTTGACAAGGAACACAATTCTCACTACTCCTGAGAGAGCCTTTCAAGCTGTCCTGGAGACAGCAGACTGCTCTTTGCTAAGGTTAGCTGACATGACAGAACAACTCTAAAATTACTAGTTTTCAGAACTATTCCTCTTTTAAAAACCATAATCACCACCTTGAAGTGACACCTTTAAAAAAGTGAAGACTTGAATGCAACATCTCAGAATTTGCCTACTCATACCTCCTTGCTCTTGGCAACACCTTGATGCTCCATAGCTGGAATTTCAGAGTGGCCTTCAGAAGTAGCCCCAGTGGATAAGAAGAACTGTTAAAGGGACAACTTATTCATCATGGGGATGGCAAAGTGTTTTGAGGACTACAGGAAAGCCTCTTTTCTAATCACAGATAACAATACCTCTTTTCCAAGGGAATGTGCAGCACTTAAAAAAGGAAGGGAAAAAGGCTGGAATTGGTTTTGGTGAGAAAGATTTTTCTGAGCAGATAGGACAAATGCAACCACTTCAAGGTATGTGGCAATCACTAAATAACTCATTTAACGTGGTTAAATGAATCTGATGTTTTGGTCCAAGAGTTTTACCGACAGATTTTGCCATTTTCCTATAATTTTATCCACTGAACCTTGTATAACTCTTGGATCTTATCCCTATATCTATATCTAACCCCTTTCTGAGACTCTCCTTTGGTCTCTCCCTTTTTCCCTCTTGCCATTTCCTCTCTTGTAAAGTGTTGTACTCCTGTAATACAGGAGTGATGTTGCTTGTTTGTGGCCTTGCTCACTCCTGCCCTCATCAAATACTGCATCAAACTTTATTTTAATTCTGCATAATAACAAAGCAAGTAGACACTAACTTTATCTCTTTATTGACCTGCAGATTATCCCCACAGGAAGTGGTCAGAGCAGCTGGAATCCATGTAATTTACCAACTTAAACTCAAAAGCTCTTCAGACAGAGAAATGCTCAGATGTCAAGATATTACCAGCATTTGAAGTACCCATATTTATTGATCTCTTCAGTGTTTGAAACTATTTTACCCTTTAAACCTCTTCCCTCCTCTAGAAAATGAATTCATATATGGCTTGAAAAAAAATCATTAGCGACTAGCTTTTAATAAATCTGATCCATGCCTCTTCATTTCCAGCCTGAAATTCATCTCTATTGGCCAGTGTTGCAAAGTCTCCATTTACTTCCTGCTGTCCCATGGGATCCTGTGAGATACCATTCCATTGGCCTTCTGTGGTAGATCCAGTCTCAATCCCACGGGCCCACCTTGTCACCAAAGTTTCCTATCACTCATGTTCAGTTCCTGTCCTCCAACCCTTGTTCAGTATCTTGGAGTACTTTTCCCTCTCCTGTTCCTCATAGTCCACAGGATGTTATTTGTCCACTTTCCACCACATTTTTTTGTCTTCAGACTTCCTTGTCAAACTTGATTTCAATCTTACATATTATATTTATTTTCCTGACTTCTGATCTGTTCCTCAGCAATTGGAATATCTTACTTTCCTGAAAGTTCTGTGGCTTTCAGCATATTTCCATAATTAATGGAAAAGGGGCAGATGGAGGATGTCTCCATGAGGATCAGCCTCATATTTCTGCATAGGAGTGAAAGAAAAATTGCAGCTCTAAAAACTTCAGTCCTACTGGGAAAAAAAAAATAAACAAATATTATTAGCACTGCAGAGAAGTGTAAAATTAATTTTTAAAAAAGAGAGTGTTGACCCTGGGAAACTTTCAGTCACCAAATTAGGTGAACAGCATATTAAAACCATGAGAGTTGGCCAATTGTTCCCCATTCTCAGGCATTCCAGGGAGATTACAGCCTTGGAACAGCTATGCTTGCCTGGATTATATGGAGGCTGTAATGGAACCCATTTTTGTACCGAGCAGCAAACAGAGCAGAAGTGGAGAAGGTGTCCACAATTCAAGAGCCTTTTTTGTGTCACTTGCACTTCTGCCACCTCCCCCTTGTGCTCCAGATACCATGGTGACACGCTGCTGCCATGATGAGGAGGGTGAGTGGTGTCCAGGAGCCACTGGGATAATGGCCTTGGACAACAGATGGTTATAATATTACATTACACCCTTGGCACCAGGGCTTACTGACTAGACTGGTGTAATCCCACACAGCGTTTTGGAGCTTTCTTGGGTCTCCCATCCTCTGTTCATGGCCTGCAGAAGCAAAGTGCTGCTCTCATGGACGTCAGGAAATGGTGATGGGTTTAGCAAAAACGTGGTACAGCTCTCCTCTCCCAAAGCCAAGCTCGTTCAGGCTCATCCAGTGTAATAGCCATTGTATTTAGAATCATATTTGAAATGTATGGAAAATTAAAGGAAAGCTGCAATACAGTATTTTTGACCTCCTAACCCTTCTCCTTTTCTTTTATAAAACAGAACTTCTTGTACAAATACCACAAGTCCAGAAAATCCTTTACATTAAGAAGTTGTTATAACACCAGGTAAAATAATTTATGGCAAATTACTCTCAAGGCTCAGCTTTCCCAATATTATCCTGCTATTTCATAGACATATATATCTTCTGTACATTGTGCAGGCCTTCAGAACCTGACATTGTTCTTAGAAATATAAATGGGAAATGAACATAAGCATTTTTACTGTAATATATACATTTACCATTGCCTAACAATAAAGAGAAATAGGTAAAAAACAGAGGCTGATAACAATGTCCAGAGACTCTAATGCAGAATGTCACTGAAAGGAGCTAATTCCAGTGATATTGCTGGAGACATTCTAGGAACCTACTGTAGGTTCAGGAAAAAAAAGAATGAAGTTAACATATTTCTATGTAGTGTTAGAGAATAACACTGTCACGTGTTTTTTTGCTTTCGGATGCTATTTGAGAATCTTAACACAGTCCTTTATCGTGGTTTTTAAGTGCCTTTGTTACTCCATTGTATGCTAAATAATGTCATTGCAATTGTTATGCTTACAAACCAAGTTTTGCCAAAATCCCCCACTCACTGCTTCTTCATTAAATAACAACAAACCGTGAGGGTTAGTTCTGCATCAGCACTTCAATTTCCTCATGAAAAATTGGCCTTCTTTTTTCTTGGCTTGTGAGCACCCCAAACCAATATCACTCATGCCTTGTTATACAACAAAAGGAAATAACGGTGCCTGCAACAGCAATCTGGCTGTGCCTGCCTGTGCTCAATGCCATTTTGACTTGAGCAGCCCAGGCAGAGTGTGCTGCTCCCCCATCCCCTCTGCAGAGACAGGTCCCAATCTCCCAAATTGGTTGTAAAGGGGATGTTATTTGAACCCACTGGCACAGTGGGTGCAGAGAAGTCTGTGTGATAAAAGGGGTGTGGAAACAATCATTACATTCCTTCTGCGCCCACTTTTTCCTGTGAAGATGGCAAACAGAAAGGGGAAAATGGCAAGCACTGAACACACATTGTGTGCAACTTGCTGCTCCCCAAAGGAAGGTCTAATCATTCATGATTAGACCTGGTACTTGTCTGTCTTGGGAAAATCAGTTTGTACCTCCACATCTTGCTTAGCAGATCTATTTGTAGGCTAATAAGGAAACAGATAAGTCATGAAATCAAGTCTACAAGAATTTAATGTGTTTGCAGTTCAGCAATTAAAGACAAGCCTCATTTAAAGCACTTAGTCACTTGACTAGAGTGTCCATCCAAAAACTCCTAACCTTACTTGAAATTTTCTATCATTAGATAAGCAGTAATTGGTCAAAACAGCTCCACTGACTTCAGCAGCACTGTTCACACACCCACATAAGCACAGATACTTTACTAGCTCTGGACCAAACCCAAAGCCTGTATTGCAGCTTTACTGTGAGGCACCACCCGGACTCTGAGAGGTGTTAATGCCATGTGTTCCTTTAAAGTTGGGACCCGTGAGACCAGAGTGATACCTGAGAAGTGCCAAAAGCCCTCAGCTCCTCACTGAGCAAATCACTCCACCAGATCACTCTCAATCAACGTGGACCTGCACCAAGGATGTCAAAAGAGCAAGATGTCACCAGCTTCAAAGGAGGCAGGATTGGGCCAAAAACCAATTATTTTTTGTTTGGGCTGTTACCCAGCAAAAAGCAGAGGGAGATTTTCAGTTGAATTCCCTAAGTGGAGCTGGTGACAAACACCTTTCACACATTCCTTTTTCTGGCAGGATTGAGGGAAGGTGTCTCAGTGGCTCACATGCTAATCTTCTATTGCTGAAACTATAGATCAGATGGCGGTTTGGTAATTTTTAGCATGGCTCTTGTTTAGCTCAACACAGACACAGAAAATGAAGCACTCATTTGCTGACTAGAAAATCACAGTTGAGGTCGATTGATGAAGCAGTGCAAAGAAGCCTGTTCTGTCCCCAGCTTGTGGATAAACAATACCAACCACCACCCTTCACTAGTTATATATTCAACTCTTGAATATTTAAAAATCCACTAGCTACTATATGGCTTACCAGTGCTTTTGTAGGGAAAGTGTCAGATTATTTTACATTTAGCTACACTCAAAGCAGCTGCCCTATGTTTCTAGCACAGAAAAAAAAATCATTACGGGGGGGAAAAAAATAACAAAGCAAAAGAAAGAAATCCAGGCAATACCACGTTAAATGATGAACCACGGAAGTGGATTTTCCATTACTCCGTAAAACCTTAGGAGGCCATGAGTTAACTGAAGCAAGCAGAACAAAAAAAACAACAAACCAACAACGAAGCAAGGAAGGTACCATAGCTACTTTCTTGAAAACAAAACCAATCTTTTCATTCCTGCCATTTGTTAGAATTCTTCCTCCAGGCAAGCTGGACAGCTGCACTAGTAGGTTTTTTAGTCATGGGTTGTAAGCCCCACCTGGCTAGATTTGTTTAGCAGACAGCTGGCAGAATGAAATTAAAAGAACAGGGACATACAAACTGCTTCCAAAACAAAAAGCTGAAAGAATACTTTTTGGATGCTTTCACTGAGTTTATTTGGTATATGTTTAGGGGAGATTCTTCCCTTAGTTTTTACTGTCCCCCATCTTTCTGCACCCAAAAATGCTAAAAAAAGCCAAAGTGAGACTGCAGGCTGCATTAAACACATCAAAAAGGGAAGGAAATGCCCCATCTCAGCCTATTTATTTTGTAGATGTGCACACATATATGAATACACACTCTCTCTTTCTCTCTCTCTCAATTATGGTTTACAATTCCCCAAGACTGACATTGGTTTTAAATCAACTTCTCTCTTCTTATTCCTTTTTTCTTTTTTTTTTTCTGGCAACTTTTTTTCCTCTATTTTCTAAAGCCAATAAGATAGATTTTCTTCATCTGGAATGTTCTTTCTAGCTTAAAGATAAGAAGGAGTTTAAAATTGTGGGAATGGCATCCCTCCTGCATCTGTTTCTCTCACAAACCTATCAAATATCTAATTTTTGGCATTACTGCTGGCTCCAACAGGGGATGACATAAACCAGCTTTGTGGTTACATGTTTCACTTTTAATCTCATGAAAATGAAAATCAGTGCTGAAATGTCCCTTTACATGTGACAATGTGGGACTCTTTTCCAAAAACCAAAGGAAAGGGGCGTTACCCTGGTTAAGCTTAATATACAGCATATGTATAAATTTGCTTTTAGTTTGGATTTAGCTTGATGCTAGCAGAGGCATGTCGGGATTTTTTTTTTTTTAATTATTATTATTTTGTTTTACTGCAGAGATTTTAAACACTTTTGAAAGTATCGCTGCACAAAGGAAGATGCACAATAAAAGTAAGATAGTAATCAGCAGATGAGCAGGCTGTTATGTGACAACAAATCTTCTGCAAGTAATATCATTTTCCACACAGCTCCATGGTCACATTCCCATAACATGTTTCTGTAGTTAGTGTGAAGGGAATCTGGTTTTTGCATGAGTTCTTTATTAAGAGCTAATGTAGTAATACTGGATGTACGACGACAAACCAAGATGGCTTGGATACTGTCTTGATTGGAGAAACTTTATGAAAACAAACTCCAAATGTTTAAAAATAAAAATCTGCCTTGACTCTGCTTGAAAGGGAACATGTGAGAAAAAGAACATTTAAGCTTACGGTATGACCGGTACCTATGAAACCCAGATGATCTGAGGTTAAAAGAAGCCTGAAACGCAAGCCTACTCCTATTTTCCGTGGAAAAGTAAAAAATATTAGCTAAAGGAAGGCCCTGAAACCAATCTAAGCCGTTCCACAGCACAGCACTCACCCTCCTGAGCAGCAGCCATTCTTGGCTGCCCTCCATCCCTGCCTGTACATCTCTGTGGAGTGCAGACTCCATGGAGCCTGCTGGGATACGTGCCTTAGAGAGCCCTCGCCTCACCAAAAACATCAACATCCATATCAGATGCCTCAAACAGGAGGCAAAGGCCTGCAGGGCTGAATGCTCTGGGCTCAGGGAAACCCAGCAGCTTCCCCTGGGGCAGAAGGTGGGGCCCGTCCACGCTTCCATCAGGCACAAAATCCATCTCTCAAACAGCAGGCCAGCTGGGAAGTGACATTTGGAGGGGTAATATGGGTTACTCAACATGTCTTGTGGACCTTCTGGTCAACGGGGTCTTTGCAACAGCTCCCTGCTCCACTTAATGGGTATTTTGGCAAATAAGAGCCCAGGTAGGGCAAGGACAGGGAGCAATGGGTTCAAACTGAAAGAGGGGAGGTTTAGGTTTGATGTGCAGATTAAATTCTTCTCTGTGAGGGTGCTGAGGTCCTGGCACAGGTTGCCCAGAGCTGTGGCTGCCCCATCCCTGGGAGTGTCCAAGACCAGGGTGGATGGGGCTTGGAGAAACCTGGAGTAGTAGAAGGTGTTCCTGCCCATGACAATGAGGTTGGAATGAGGTGGTATTTAAGGTCCCTTCCAACCCAAACCATTCTATGATTCCATGAGCTACTGAAAACTCTTTGTTTAGGAAATACCTAAGCCTGCATCTTTTGAGGTTCTTCTGTTGATTTGTTGAAGGCAAAGCTTATGAAATCCTCTGAGATTGTCCCACATATTCCTCCCAGGCTCCAGCTGAAAGAACTCATCACCAATTTTGTGTCTCTCTCATTTCTTGGGTTAGCTCTCTAAGAGTTCACCCTGCTTTAGATGAACTCAGCCAACTTCTCTAGTTAAGAAAATTTATTCTTGTTTACTCCTTTCAAAGAAGAGAATCATGATGATTTTTAAAAAGCTCACCCCTCACTGCTAGAATATCTTCATCTTTTGGCTGCATGAGCTTTGAATTATATAAGATAGAAATAAGTCTGCATTTAAGGAAAAGTCAATGAAGAAGAAATTCTGCAAGTTTAAAGCTCATGCTTAATCCTAGGCCGAACATTCATGTTTCTTCCTGTGTACCTCACCTCAACAAACACTTTCTGTGCTATGAGACTTGCCTATAAATTGTTCTCTGCATTTTAGCTGGACAACTAATGACAGCAAAACAACTGAAAGTGTTTCATATTTATGTTGGAAGATTAACATAACTCATTTCAACTCTGTTGAATGGACACATTTTACTCAGGAGAGAAATATTTTAAAAAAACCCAACAAAACCCACAAATGCAGAGGGAAAAGGGACATCAGCCCTTAAAAATATTTCCTGGTATTACCATTCATATGGCATAAACAAACAGGCAGAGTGCATACATATGGGCCCCAGTCCTGTAATTTGGATGACAAGGGAGATCCTTTTGCCTAGGCAGTGCAAAACTAATTTCACTACACTGGCACATAATGCAATGTGATTGCTCCCTCAGTTTTATATTACAAGGTCACTGGAGCAAAAATTTTTGTGGTTTGTAAAGTACCAAGCACTCCAAGAAAACTTATTATATAATGATGTTATATTTAGTATAAATAAACCCATACCTACTATATAACATGGAGGAAAATATTTTGTCTGACGTAGTGAATCTGCAAAAACGTAAAGGACAGTCTGCAGAAAAACAGTTTTTAATGGAGAAATTCTGCTCATTTCTTATAATCCAAATTTGACTTTTATTCCCTGAGAACTCACAAACATTTGGAAACTTTAAAGTGAAGTATTTCCATACATGGATTAGTTTTTTTCCCAGGCATCAAAGACCTGAGTGAAGAATCCAACCTTTAACAACTCTGACAAACAGAATGTTGCAATCTGGCTAAACCATGCAATATTGCAACCCTATTAATGCTAAATCGTTAATCACTTCAATAAGCAAGAGACCTTGTGTTTCCTTGGCTTTTCCAATGAACAGCATCACCCAGACCTCTTATGAGATCCTTGGTTCTGTCTTTCCCAATGTACAACTGGCTTGAAATTAAAAAAAAAAAAAATATATATATATATGTATATATATAAAATATCAAAGTTCCTTCTACTTCTGTTCTGAACAGATCTACTCAACATCACGCAAAATAAGCTCTTTTTATTAAAAATACTTTCAAAACAATTATAGAAATTCTGTCAACATGTTTATTTACCAAAACACAAGCCTATAAAAATGATGGGTGTTCCCATAACCACTTCAATAATAAAAGCTCATGTTTTCCTTTTAAAAAGCTTTGCAACAACAGCAAACACTGCTTTAAATCCTACTTTTTCCACTCCAAGCAGAGAGTTTTATCCAGCAATAACAACTGGGCTCTTTTCCTTCAGCACCTGTATTTTCTGAGGAGCCAGTAAAACAAGGATCAGTTCAGCATCATGTATGAGGTTTAATGGAATCTCAGCCTCAACTGTTGTGCTTTTAGAACCAAAGCATTTTCTTTTTCTTTTTTTCTCATATGCTTAATACCAGCACAGTTGCATCCCCCAATGTTTTATTGGGCATATAGAGCACCAGGCAGCAAAGAACACGATGCAGACTTTAGGGCTGTAGCTGAAATTGCTCATTCATAATTACAGAAGTACCTGGAAACTTCATCTGGCTTCTCTTTTTCAACTTCATTTTACCCCAGATAAACCCAGAAAAATTCATTTTGAAATACCTTTCCATGTCACTGCTTAGATACTGCGTTTGTTCAGTAAAAGTAGTTTAAAATGGTGACAATAGTCATAAAAAAATGATGAGACATGAGACGTAAATGGTCAAAATTAATATTATCAAAAAATAACAAATTGTGTCAATCTTGATTTGGAAAAGCAAAGACTGCCCTGAAGTCTTTGCAACTGAACTGCTCAAGTTCCAAATGGGCACACATGTGTTGAACTGTGCCCTCCATCACCTCCATCCCACAATTTTACATGAACTATGCTTCATGTGATGAAATCCTACTTCATATCACAACCAGGAGACACAGGTCAGGTGCTGAGTTCTTCTCTCCCAAAAGAGAGTATGCAAGGGGATGCTGAACTGGATATTTACAGAATCTCTTCCCAGAGCCAAGCACAAAGCAGCTCTTTGCAGGAGACCCGTCCTGAGAACAGTGCCAGTGTCCATTTGAAGGCATCACCCGTATCAGTGGAGTAATGAGAGTCAAATCCCATGTAATTTACACATTAAAAGGAGAGAGCAATGCATGAAAAAATCAGTTTGGCTAATGAAAAAATCAGTTTGTCTAATGAAATTAAAGTCCCTAATCAAATATTGGCAGGAAAGATATTTAGAAACTCTCCTAATGTCATCCAGTTAATTCCCCCCTATTCTAACTAGAAGGGAAAGCAGTTGACTTTTATTCCCTGCTGAACCTCCCGCCCTCAAACCACCAGAAAGACCCTGTTCTGAAGAGTATAATTAAGGCAGATTAAGGCAGATTTAGCTGTCAGCTATACCAGTACAGCACAGGTAATTCCTTTTCCTTCAGAGGTCGCATGACAGCTCCAGGTAAGTAATGTACCTACCTGAGAGGATTTCCTTGCACACACTCTTCTTTGAAAAGTATTTTTTCCTGACCTGATAAGTCTACCCATAACAGAAAAGATATTGACAGACAGACCAAGTACAGAGGAACCTGTGCTCCTGGGTTGCTGCCTCTACTTGGTTAACTTGCACTTTTGAGCTCAAGAAGATGTATAAGAAACTAGGCAATTAAAGTATTAATTCATAGGAAGGGGGGAAAAAAAAAGAAAACGCGAAAAACCCATCACCAAAAAAAATGTTCTGGAACTAGTATGTCCTATAAAGCATAAATTTTCCCATCACCCATTAGCCTCTACAAGAGGGACCCTCTGCTCCTTCATGCCTTGTCCATCTGCCTTGTCTCATGGTTTTGTTCTTCTTCCCACTTTCTGCCATACTCCTTGTTAATATCACCTTGGTGTTTCTTCATTCCCATCCACCAACCTCTCCTTTGTGCTGTCCCTGACTCTGTCACTCTCCCATATCATGCATCTCTCACACCATCATCCCACCCTTCAAGATTTGTATGAATATTACAACAAGAGGAAGAGAAAGAGAAAGAGGTCAAACAAAAGAAAAAATAAAGAATTACCATGGACTCTCATAGCTAGCACCATCTTTCTGGGCTTTATTTAGGCTGCAGTTTTGATGATGGCCCTTTATTGGGGTTTTTTGTGGTAACACTTTAAGTATCTTATTATGAAATCATTTAGTATTGATTGCAGCAGCTCTGATCATAAAGAATTTATTTGGCATGCCATGAATGTCATATGCATTCATATTAAAAACTTGCTTTAATTCAAGATTAATATGAGAATTTTTTTCTTTTGCTTTTTCTCTATCTTAATACACCTCATAGTTTGGAAGCCCAGTCTTGGTACTTTTACCAGAGGTTTTACACTTTTTTAAAGTAGAATTAGAAGCCTTTTTTATTTCTTTAAGCTTTTGGGATTATGCTTTAAAAAGAACCTTCCCAGAGTGCCTAATGTTCCCAGATCTCATCCATTTATTGCACTAACTAGACTAAGCAAGTTTTCACACCTATTTGATGATGCTGCAGCAAGCCAAGAAATTTAAAGCTTGCATTTCTCCCTGGTCCAACAGAAAGACTTGTGCCTTGAGTGAGAGCTGGAAAACACAGAAGGGGATTACCTGAAACTTCAAACCCTCTCTAGATATGTCAAAATATGCTCTGAGCAAATTGAGCCTTGACTAAAAGCAGGTATGTGCTTTGGATGCTATGTCTCATTGCATCTGTTACAGGCAACGTGTCAGCCACGTCTCCATCCGGCTGCTCCTCACTGTGATGCAACATGACACAGTTTGATAACAAAAGGATGTAATACACCATAATGACTCCAGGCAGGCAATTGTAATGTGATGGGATGTGCTGCCATGTAGTAGCAGGTGACATACCTCTCCAATCAGTCATGGACTAACCGGCAAAGCCTTCACTTTAGGTTCATTTTGGAAAAAATCCTAAAGTCTTGATGATTATTTTCATCTGAACGTTTCAATATTGCTTCCTGCTGTGTTCACCCTGGCTTCCCTTTGCTGTGGCTGATTTTCCAGGTAGCAATTGAAGCTATACCAAAAAATCATCAACCCAAAACCCATTAAATGCCTTGTATCCAGGCTAGGCACAAGTAGATTCGCTTTGCTAGGGACTATGCATGCATCCAACCTTAAAAATTAACAAAGAGAATGTTGCAAAGGTAAGAGGCAATTCTTTATTTGTGCTATGGAAAGCAATAATGGAGATTTACAGTTCTTCAATAGAGCAAAGGATTTCCCAGAATGCTGGCTAACTAAACCACTCTGCACTGTATTGATGTGCCAGCTCACTGAAAACACCAGTTTATTAATAAATAGCTTGACTGAAGAGTCAGACGTAGAGGGAGCCTGCAGAAAGACACTGTCTCTACAAAAAAACAGGGAAGTGGAGGGGGGAAAAAAAAAGAAAAAGCACACTTACTGTATGGGACTGAAGAAATGTGATCAGGAGATTAACTTTAGGAATGGGCAGAGAAGCTGAAGTGCCTGGGGGAAACACGGAAGAGCACAGGGAGATCCATGGGAGGTCTGTGCCTGCAAAACGTTTCTCCTCCTGTTTCTGATTTGTGTAGCTAGAACCATCCCACCATTTAATTAATTTCTTTTGTAAAGAATGTCACACATGTAGAAATCTGCTCCTAAAAAACTCCAAAACATGTAAAATGCCAGACCCAGGTTGTGTTGCAAGCAGCAACAGACAGAAAGTGAGCTCAGGGCCACTGGTAGGGGTGAATTTCACTTGTACCTTTGTGAGCTTTGCCGCTCCCATGTCCCCAGAACATCCTGTGGGTATCACACCTCACACCCACACACACTGGAGAGGCTTCTCCTGTACAGAAACCAGCAGATCTGGGGGTAAAGCCACCTCCCTCACAGCCTGCTACCATTTTGCCAATGGACTTTCATTTACTTCTGTCTCAGCTGCTGGTACTTAGCTCCCATTTCTCAGTGGGACTCTGAGCTAAGTGAGAGGAATATCAGGGGAAAACATCCCTCGCATCTTCCCTTTCAACTTCAGGCAGTGTGGGGAGGGGTATCAATCTGTAGCAGATGTGCTGAGACCACAGTGATCTCTTCCTCATGATTACAGTTAGTTATACCTGGGGATGCTCAATTTAATTCAGGCACAAATGTGCAAAGGAGAGTGGTGCTGAAGTAGAGTAAGTGGTACTAAAGGCTTTGTTCTGTGCACGGTAATGCAGTGCTTTATTTCACTAGACCTGGCTCACACATAAAGAAAAGAGGCACAGTTTGATACATGCCTTCTCCGATGAGCACTGCTAAGTAAGTGTGTTTGTTCTCAGTGTTGTTGTCATAAATATCATGAAATTTCTTATTTGAAGTTGGGAACTAATGATTCTTTCTCCTTAATGTGCCACAGTGACTCTGCACCCTATTGTTTTCCACCATTTGAGAATGCCCAAGGATGTCATTATAACTTCATGTATCAATATTAAACCTTCACAAACAGCAGACTAAATGAGCAGTTATCTTTGTTCCTGAAAATAGTGTACTTTCTTTAATTTTTTTTTAAACTTCATTTATCAGTAACTAGGTGTAGTCAATTGCTCTCCAGTATTGATCACAATATCTATAGCAGGCACAGAGTACCTTTGCTCAAGGTCACTGTAAGGTCGAGTTATGATCAATATGAATTGACTGTCTGCAAATAAATTTAAGTAGCTGACATAACTGAAAGGAGTAACTATTTAAAGTTAAGGTGGACCATGGGTTCCTGGTTTAGGAAAGCTCAGAGACCATACAAACGTGGCAGTGGCACAAGTCATCTGAACATGCACCACCAGTTCAACTGATTCTCCTGCAATTAGAGGTGCATAACTGTGGATCTAATCCTGAACATGCTTATTCTTGGGAATTAAAAAGGAAAACCACGGTCTTCATTCTTGGGATCAGACTTGCTGCCTTGAAAATAAATAAGGTAATACTAAAACAATATATGCAGGGTCTCTATTGCTATGCTCCATTTCCCATGGGCTTTTTGTATTCTCTCTGTAGAGAATACAAAGAAGGGAAAACCTTTCCAACATCAATATCCACACCTTGCCCTTCAATACATATTTAGGCATCCATGTCTGTAGACAAGCATATTAAAATACTTTTATTGTTGTTGCAACTAACAAAGTTTTGGGGGTTTTTTTGGTGGTCAATCAGTAGGTTTCTATAGTCCTTGTTTGGAGAAGATCTACCTGAGGATTTTAGAACCTCTCAGACAAAAAAAGCCAAATCAAACCAACAAAAACTCCCAAAAAACCACTGAGTAGAATCAGGGTATTAAACTTCAATGGGCTCTCACAACATTATCCAAGGGAGACATGTCCCAGGTGAGACAGGTTTGGGGAGAAGACCTGTGATCAGGTCGCTGGCCACTGGATGTCACTGCTGCCTACCCAAAGGTAGCCCACAAAACACTTGTGTGACTGCAAAAATTGTGGCTGTAGGAAACAGTTTTGCTGGAACCATTCCACATAGTTAGGCAATTTCTAATTTCAGAAAAATAGGCTCATAAAGCTCGAGAAGGCAATACCCAACTTCAAGAGTAATTAGTTTCATTTGTTTGCTACAGCTCGAGCTGAATGAGAAGCGCTAATAAAGAGTAAGTTTGGGGGTCGTGAGCAGTTACAGAAAGTTGCAACCATTGTGTTTTTACAAAAGATATCTTCAGCGGAGGTACTGCTTTCCAGTCTCCTTCAAAAGAACAAAACCAAACATTCACCTTGGAAGATTTTCCTATTCCTATCAGTAGGAAGAGAAGATTTGTTTAGTTTGTCTAAAGGAGGTACCACCACTCCTCCTGACCATTGCAGCCAACTACTCACCGTGAGCCTCACTTGAGTCAAAAATAATCTCCCCAACACCAAGGAAAGATCTGGCTTACATCTGAAAAAAAAAAATGAACTGAAATTATTTTCTATATTTAGACTGTAGAGTCTACATTATTATTGTTGCTATTAATTGAAGCCATTCATCTGGGTTCATCACATTAGTGGAGCGGCTCTACGGGTGGGATTTATGTGACCAAATGCAGATGTCTATCTTGCAGACATCTGAGCTGGGCTCTTCTCACAGTCAGGCTAGAAAAGAAGATGCCATTAATGTGGGATTAACCTCATCCTAAACTAGATATAAAACCAGGCCAGATGAAATGCATTTTGAAGGATCTATTTCTCCCTGTTGGTTTGAAGGAAGTCAAATGAGCTCTGATGTAGACTTCTGAAGCCAGGTGAACCCATTCTCTCTCCCTGTGACTGAGCTAAAAGAAAGTTGCTAAGGAAAAGAAAAATAGGATATTCCAGGTGTTCAGAAGAGGAGGAACAGTGCTCTGTGGTAATTCATGCCTCCAGGAGGATGCCTTGAGTATTCCAATGGAATACTCTACAAGAGGGAGCTCAGACCACAGGGATATCAATAGTGTGAGGCTTCCCAAGAGAGCTGAGCCCTCATAGACTGCTCCTGCTAGAGCTCTAACTCTGTTCCTAGTCCCAGCTGTGTGTTTCCAACCCTCCTTGTGGGGCTGCTTTTCTCAGAGCTGTTCATGCTGAACCAGACCACCAAGGGGTTGGACACGGACCAGAC
>CM072894.1:34025528-34073028 GCA_037013685.1 Acridotheres tristis
GAGTTGCAGGTATTACTCAACTGATTAGTATCTAAGAGAAATAAATATCTAGGTGAAGAGCAGCTGGCCTCAGCTCACAGTTAGATAAGAAAGAAATGGCAAGAAGGGGAAAACGGGCAGGAGCAATAATTTCATTTTCACTCAGTACTGCTCGTTCAAGGGTGCACAGGAAGGTACATGTTCTTGCATCCAAACTGCTTTATGAAACTAGAGCTGGCAAAATTAGCCAGATATAGTGCAGGTTTCAGTCCCCAAGGCAGACTGAACTTTTTATTCCTGCACTCGATGCATGTGTCAAAATTTATCCTTTCTTCCGTTGAAAGGCTCCTATAATATCAATATTGTGGGATGTAAACACAGGAAAGCTCCTGGCAGCCCTTCTCCACCACCAGGACATCACAAACACCTTACTGATCACCTGCCCTGTGCTCTGCACACCCAGCCCTGCCCTTGGGTCCCAGATCCAGCCCCACAGGCACCATCTGCTCTCCACAGCCCCTGGGAGCAGCTGCACCCAGGCAGGTCAACTGCACAGAGTCTGTTCCTGAGAGGTGAAGACACCTGCGTGGAAAACCTCCGGCTGTGGAGATCTGCCTCTGTAAAAAGCTTTCCTGATTTTAAGATAAGTTCCCTTGTTCATATTTATCTTTCCTGAAAAGAGAAGAAAACAAAATTGTTTTTTCAAGCTGGAAGATCATACCTTAAAAAAAAAAAATAAATCCATATCTGTACAGCAAGAGGCAGTAGAAAAAGGTTTAATCCGTTCTGTGGAGCTCTAACTTTTCCTAAGGAATTGCACAACCCTCCACACTACAGCCGTGAGCACAGCAGAAACAGAAGCCCTATACTAGTGCTACCTTCCTTCCAAACTGTGACCTGCCAGTAATTTTCCTACCCTAAAATTTCCCTCCTGTCATGACAGATAAAGTGGCAGGGTCTACCATCCCTAATCGCTGGCCCCAGCTCCTGCTGAATTCCAATACCATGCACAGTTTAGTTATGGACTTTAGGCTGCAATTCATAGCCAAAGCATGGAGGAGATTTAATTCAATAGTGGCTGGGGTCACAGGAAGAGGGTGCCAAGAGTAGCAGACCCTGTAGTAAGATATCCTGAGAAAGACAGTCACTGGAGGCAGAGAATGTACTGGATGGCTTTGTGGGAGCTTACAGGAACCACAGGAGGACAATAATCAAAGCCCTCCAGGAAAGTTAATGCTTTAGAGAGGAAAACAGTGAGGGCTGGAGGGTGGGCTGGCAGCCTGGAGGGATGCTTTGAGATGGGTGTTCTTAGATTTCAACCTCCCCACCTGAAAACAAACAAACAAAAAAATGGCTGGAACTGGTTCGTGCTGGAGAAAAGGAGGTAAATTGCATTAAACAACCCTGAAACCCCTTGCCTCCTAGAACTTAATAAAAAAGAAGCAGCTTCATAAAAGGTTGCATGATATTTTTAGGATATTTTTCTGCTGGGAGATGCTAAACAAACCAAGTCCAATTGATACAGGTGACTCTTTAGAAAAGCAGAAAACTGTGTTCGTGGAAAATCCAGGATGAAAACATAATCCAGTGAAGTGCCCTTCAATGCCTTTTTCACAGTGATTTGCCTGACATTATAAGGATAGCAAGGAGGGCCTGGCTTGTGGGCTGAAGGGTGTTTCTGCACAAAAGCAGATCATTGAGGGTGGTTCAGGAATGAAACTACCATCGCTTGCAGGTACTTGCACTGTGTGCTCATTGCTTTGCACCGAAAGGTTTTCAATGGAGCTTTTTAAGCATTTACTGTAATGTCGGAAGTCATTTATTTTATACCACGACACAGACCCTGCATTAAAACTATCACTGCCAGGAGTCCCTGCGAATGTAACTATTTTTATGGACCAAATGTTGTGGGTCAATGTTTTAACACAGGCTTGTTGTACAGTATATTGCTCGGTAAAGTGTCCCTCCACTGCAGGCGTTTAATAGTCTGTCTGTTGTGGAGCCCATTACCACAATTCTGCGCTCTTACTCGGGTTTATTAAAGCCCAGAGAGTCAGAGATGCCCGTGGGTGGCACAGGGCTCAGAGACTTTTCTAAAGTGACCTTCAAATCCTCCAGTTTTTAGGTAAAGAGTCCCAGCCCGCGACCTTACCACACCAAGAGGCTGCAATCACACAGGACCCCCTCGCAGGGCAAAACAGCAAAAAACTTTCACGACTGATTTTTTTTTTTTTCCCCTAACGTAACGCTGAGGCCACTGTCCTAGATTTTCCTGGCAAGCAGTTTAAAAAAAAAACAAAAAAAACCAAAAAAAAAACCGGTTCTTCCCCCGTGCAGGGTGAAGCCTCCCAGCGTTGGGATGATGCTCCACGAGGGGTCCTGTCCCCATCCCCATCCTTCCAGCCAGGCGGTCATTTTTGGCGAGCTGCCAGAGGAGGGTGCTCTGTTGTTAGATGAAGACCCTCCAAATTGCAGAGGCAGACAGAGAACAGAGGAGCAGGAATCAGGAATCCTCTCTACCTTACATCTCCCTTCAGGAAAGAGACACTCTGGTGCCTGCCTTTTTTTTTTCTTTCCTCCCCCTCCTTTTTTTTTGTCTCATTCTGTCACTCTCTGGTTCTTTTACAATAGCAACAACAATGATCTTGTCTAAATGATTTCACAGGCTATTATTCAGGCACTCAACTTTTAACATTTCAATTTTGTCATTTTGTTGCTACACAAAAGGTGCACTTCTCCAGTATAATGTTCTGAGAATTATGTCAATGAGCAGTAATGGCTTTTAACATTAACTTGATCATTAACAACTACATTATCTGTGGCATAATCAGCACCTCAGTCTATTGTGTCATATTACTGTACAGATTTTGGAAATGAAGGCCCAGTCTAAGCAAAAGTTCCCTGCATTCAGCTGTGATTTTTCTTGTAACTGAAATGCTTTTAAAACACTTAATAATTTTTTGTGAATACTTTAAAATTGGGGTTTTGTCAGCTTGCTTTACCTCTGGAAATGGGGGATAATTTTTTAAAATTTGTTTTAAGAGCATCCAGATCGGGATTTGAAGTAGGTCAACTAGGAAAGTTTATCTAAGCCAGAACGAGCTGCAGACCAAGTCCAGAAAGAGTATCTACTTTGAAAGTTGTTCATATCCAGCGCCTGCTCCACTTTTACATCAGTTTTACTCAATCTGTTCCATAAATTTACCAACAGAAGCTCTGCAGATGTTAATGCTTTTATTCTGCTGGACAGAGGATTGCCAATTTTAATTTGTCCTTGCCAAGGAGTCAAAGGTTACTCAAGAGTTTCTAGTTCATTTTCCATATTTCCTAAATAAAATTGCCCTATGATTCACCTCCACACATCCTTCTTGTTTGTAACATAGCCCACAGTCTTTTGTTCATAAATTCATGTTCTTGGGCACAACCTTTCCTGGGAGAGAAGTATCAGCATCCCTAACTCGTCTTACATACTAAGGACCAGTGGTTTAACTGTTGGGAAAGCCTTTATCACTCCAGGTGGAATAAATCTATTGATTTTAATTGAGCTATGCTGATTTGCTCCAACCAAGAACCTGCCCAACTCCTTGCCCTTCTCCAGAATCTCCCATTAGGATCTCAGACACGATGGTTGTGATAATAAATCAGGATGTGGTGTGGCAACCCCCCACACCCGACACTTTTATCCCTCCATCTTCCCAGATGGAAAACCAGCAAAGCCATGGGTAGGGCAGCAACCACAAAAGGTCACAGGCAAGGCAGGGGCCAATCCAGGATCCAAAGTTAGTTCTCCTGACTCTCACACGAGTGTTTTATCCACGGGACCGTGTCTGTCCATGTGTTAAAGATGAAGTGCCACAAACTCGTGGTCATTTTGTGCTCTGCTGCTCACACACCTCATCAGCTTTTATGACCTTGCTGGTCAGTGCTCCACCACCCAGTGGTTACACCAATGCTCTGGTGTTTGGGGATGTTTCCATGCTATCCAGGTTTACCAAAGGCAAATAAAAGGGAAGACAAAGAAGAAAAAGGTCCTAAAACTTGATGGAAGCTTCTAAAGCACCAATAGCCATGGAACCTGTATGGAGTGACACACTAAGGGATACTTTTTTAGGACGAGCACATGTTCCCACATGGAAAAGGGCCTCCTGAAGTGAGAACAATCATGGTGAAGGCACCCAGAGTGGGCAGAGAGTGGATGAGCGCCCACCATGCAGTAAAAAAAGCCCAAAGCAGCTCCACTCTGCTGTGATGGCAGAGGACCCTTTATCTGCCATTTTCCACTTGACATGTCCTGATACGCCCTGAATGCACTGAACAATGGGAACATCAGGTTGCAGCCACTCCCAAAGATGGGGAAACCTGCACCTTTGGAGAAGATGGGTGTTTTGTGGCTGCAGAGCACCAGTCTAATGCAGCCAGGAGCTGAATAGCAATGAAAATAATCATTTAGCTCTATGTGTAAATAATTTCATTCTAGTAACAGTTACAATCGTAACAATAATGAAAACAATCACAGAGACTCAGAGAAGCATTAGAAAGATGCCACATTTAATTTACAGAGTTAGTTAAGCTAAGTCTTACATGAAAGAAATATTTTTAATATAGTAATTAGATATTTGTTGGGAAATTCTTGCCTTATTCTTCAACCCATTTTGCACCGTGGTTATTTTTAGATGTTACTGTGGTTCCTAGTGCTCATAACACCTCTGGCTATGGGCTCAGAGATGTGCTTGGGCTGCTTCAGTGCTACAGAACCAGCAGCAATGCTACTGCTCACCAATGGGAGAGAGGGATATGGACACACTGCTCTATCCCCAGGGAACAACAAGGAATTCGGGTCTTGGGCTACAAAGGTCTTCTTTAGAAAATGAAACCTCTGTGCATCTAGTGACTGTGATCCAAGCAGAGCTTGTGTTTTAGGACAATTTACATGAAAAATTGAAAGATAAAATCTTTCTTGGAACTTTACAAAGAAGCATGAGTAGGCATGAAGTCAGTTTTAAAGAAGACAGAGGCACGTGGGTGAAAAAAAAAGAAGCTTTTCAGCTTTTCACAGTTGTGCCACTGGGATGTGGTTATGCATCTCCACTTGGGAGAAGGCTCAGGTAGATTAACATTTAAGGCCGTGCTTGAGAACACATGCCTGAGGTATTTCACCCTTAAAAGTGCATTTACTCCGGGAATAAAAGCTTTGTTTTGCACACTCACAATGCCATGTCTTTGTTGATGATTTTTTTCAGTAATTCCATTATCACAAATCACAAGACTGTCAAATACCCCAGGACTAGAAAATCACAACTTGACAAGCAGCAGATGCCCATTTAGAGGTTTTAAATAACATTCATTCATTTTTCAAATCCTTCAACATGAACTACCTACAACTTATCCACAGCAAAATCCAACACAAAGCCTGTAAAATGCACAACCCTACCTTATTCACTGCTTCAACTAATTTTAGTCTAGAGACTATCTCAAGAAATGAGAAGGAAAACCTAAGAGGTTTCACGCAAGCTGTTTGTGTTTAAGGACAGAAGTTTAAGCCTGAATGCAACATAATTATGATGTCATTGAACACAGCAAAAGCTGCAGGGACACACTGTGTTTTCATCACAGCACTACTACTGCAAGCACATTTGAAACACTACAGCATCTTCAGACTATAATTATAAATGTTGTTGTTTCTGTGGTTTCAAAGATAATAGAACTTGTTCATAACATTTACACAATGCCAATGTGCTGCATGCAAAATACAGACTCAGTGTCACAGGCAAAATACTCCCACCAAGATACCTGCAGACTAGCAGGTTATGATTTAATATCATTGTGAGCAGGAAATAAAAATGCAACACTAGAGATACAACACCCAAATCCTTCCACCTAATCAGATAAACCAAGTTAGACTTGCCTGGTTAACTGAAGGACAGATTCAGCTCTTGAGAAACAGCCAATTCAAAGGCCTTCATGACTTGCACAGTCTCATCAGCATTCCCCAAGGGAGAGACATCATGAAAGATGAAAAAAAAATTCCAGTAGCAAAGACAACTGACAATGGAGGGGTAAAAAAATGAAACCATTTACCAATGCCCACGCTCCCCATCCTCCTCCCAGCCCATCTGAGGTGTTAGTGGTGTGGTGCCTCCTCACCCCACCACAGGGAGCTCACAGCTGTGCCTCCCCCCAGGTGTTGCAGATGGGGTTTCCAGGAGGTCCTTCCAGTCAGGAATCACCTACAGCTGTTGTACAGAAAAGCAGAGAGTGGATCTCACACAGTTAATGGATAAGTTCGCTCATCTTCACCACCTTGCTGTTCAGCTTCACCCACAGAGGTGCAAAGAGAGGCAGATGTGGCATTTGGCAAGCTGTCAAGGCACATCTTTCTTTTTAAAAATAAGGTGCATTTCCCTGGCTGCTCTCAGCCCAGTCCTTCTGTCTGTAACAGCTCTGCTGTCAGCACTGAGGATGCCCTTTTCAAACATGGGCAAGGAGGAGCTGGGTGATATAGGGGGAAAACAGCCATTTTCTCCAAGAGCAACCCAAAATGGAGACCTACAATTCCTCATGGAGGTGTTATTTCACCAGACAGGCCAAATTCACCTCCCTGGACTTACCAGCCATGGGTGCAGCCATCCTGCCACACGGAGGGTCTCATGCTGCACCCGTAATGACACAGGGTCCAGATGCCACCACCCTGACATCAATCATAGGCACAACACATAAACTTTCAGTTTCACCAGGAGTGTCATTTTTATTGTTTCATCCATCACACTGCAGTCCTCACTCCGCAGGCAGTCTCTCCCTCTAAGTATTTCTTGGAGTTGTGGAGCCTGAGGACAGAATTGAAGCTTTGGAAGTATCATAAAGGTTATTCCCATTGACACCCACCATAATCTTATTGTCTCTCTAGCTAAATAGTAAGGGTCACTTGGAAAGTTAATGGTGATGCTGCTACCAAGAATCTTGTGATGCCTGCACTTCCTGTCAGAACAACACTCAAAGTGAATCTGAAATCAAAGTAGGCAAAGCTAAAGTTCTGCTTATGAATGTCCCGCCCAGTCACGGCAGTGTTGTCTCCTTTGATTTCAAATTCACTTTGAAACTCTCCAAACAGGAGGCTCAGCTCAACCTTGGAAGCAGAAGATGCAAAGTGGGAATGCCACCCGTTTACTTCTCACGTGGCTGGTGCTAAAAGGTGGAGGATGCTTAACAAAAACCATAATAAA
This sequence comes from Acridotheres tristis, assembly GCA_037013685.1. NCBI lineage: Eukaryota > Metazoa > Chordata > Aves > Passeriformes > Sturnidae > Acridotheres > Acridotheres tristis. Next base: position 34,032,728 of record CM072894.1, read on the forward strand.
CCCCTAATGCCAATTCCAAAAGGGAATTATCTACCCACATTATCCTTTGGTGCTTGTGCTTGCCTGCATGGCATACAGGGCTTTTTATTATTCCAGAAACCACTGAGCACAAATGGAGCAGCTTGTTCCAGCTGAACTGGGACTTTCTGCATGAAATTTTGGAAAGTAGTTTCCTTCTTGGAGCTGAGATGGGATTTTTCTGGCTTAAGCAAAGTGGGAAACTGTCCACAGTCCTTAACTTCCACTCCTAGCATATTTTCACTCAGTAATTTGCAAGCAAAACAGTCCAGAAAATGCTTGGTCAGAGCAACAAGTTTTTATAGTCACTTTATTTGAAAGAGCAGAATATTTTTGGTAATGTAGTTGGAATGACAGCTCCCTAATTTGTCAATGCAACATTTGCTGCTTTTGCACACGTTTATACCTTTGGATGTAGAGATGAAATTGAGTACCAACTGCACCATGAGTGGTTTGAATCCACAGTCAGGAGGCACGAACAACCTTCCTCTCTCCAGAGTATGGGGAACCCAATAGACTCACTGGAATGATAAGAGAGGACATTTTTCATGAGGACTGAAGCTCCCAGAACAAGCCAATTCCTGCCTTCACAGTGCTACTTCTTTTCTGATGACACTTATCTGGGAGCTGGGAAGGGCAAAGCTGGCAGACTGGAAGATTGCCTAATGTGCTGTGACTGACATGTAATCGAATATTCAACCACTGGTCCTCATGTCGGTGGTAAAGTGAATATGACACCCTTCAGCTTAGTTGTGATCACGCCTCGTTCATCTGCAAACAGTTTCATAAAGGTGCAGCCTGGCTCCTTGATGAGGCGGATGTGTGAGATGGGAGAGCAGTCACGGAGGTCACCTGCTGCTGGGGACGTGCCGAGGACCTGCCAGGGACTGACCTTTAAATGCCAAGCGCATCTCCGCCGCGCCCCCGCGCCGAGGTGGGACCACCACACACTCTGCTTTCACAGCCACCAGCGTGCTCAATGACCTGGACCAGCCACCTGTTCCACATCAGAGGGGTCTTTATCTCTCACAACCTTTTTGGATCTGTGAGTGCCAAGAAAAAAAAAAAAAAAAAAAGACACACACACATTAAAAAAAAAAAAAAAAAAAAAAAAAAAGAACAACATTTGGGAGAGAGAAACCCCAAGGGAAGGAACTCAGATGTTCGGGTCAGGCCTTAGAAAAGGTATCAATTCTTCTTTCCACTTAGCACAGCCTGCTGCCTGCCCAGGCTCTTTGTCTCTGCCCTCTTCCCAGTACAGAAAGCATTTCCCTTTTAAATGACATCTGAGCGCTGACATGCTGGAGGCACCCATCCTGCATCATCTCTGGCAGATGGTGCAGCTGGCCACGATTTTCGGGATTGCTTAAATAAAACCACAGTGCCATATCAAGAAATGTAGAGAAAACGCTCAACAGTGCTTAAGATGTTTAAACATCACAAACTGTCTAAGACTTCAGCTCGCTGTACTGCGCATTTTTGGTGATGTAACTGTTCTTATTGATGGCAGCAGTGAAATCTCCATCAGGACTCACTTAATTTTCTTTCTGGGAGGCAGAGGCAAATCCTATGATATTCCAGCTCTGACCCAATATTAGAGTCTTTCACCTTGCTATGTTAGGAAGAAGTTTGGACAGCTGTAACAACACAAGTCAAACGCTTCAGGTTTTTGGAGAAGGGAGCTCCACTGCTGTCAGCATCAGACCTGGGATGCCCTGATGCCATCAGACAAGAAGCTGACCCACTCCCACAGTCCACAAAGCAGAAGCACCTCTGCATGGCTTTCACAGACATCCAAGCAGTTTTAGTGCAAGCAGCAATGCTCAAGCCAACATAAATGCTGTTTTTCCTTTTCCCCTATGGTTTCACTTGCCTTGAGCTAATTAGCCTGATGGCCATTTCCCTGCCCCCTGGAGATACCACGTTTAGTAGTATATGTATTTTGGGAAAAAAAAAGCCTTTTAAGTGAAAATTGTCATTGTTGCAGCCAGGAGTCATGTTTTTAGCTCTTTTTAGCTCTACAATAAATCTTCAGATTTTCTGCTAGTGATTAAAAAGGTGAGATACTGGAAAATAGCAATATTAGGAAATTTTTAGTCATAACTAAATTAAATCTGGTGTTGAGAAAGTGAAGAAAGGGATTTAATTCCAACTTAGAAAGGTTCCTTTGAAAGTTTAAGCCCTGGTAGATCCCAAAATACATGAGATAACCTTGCAGCATTTGTGAAGTTGCCACAAGAGAGCCATTACCTGTAGGGGTCAAAGGAGACCTCTCCCATCTGCCATGCAGTAAAGCTACTGAATCCAGTGATATCTGGGAATCTGTCTAAAATTTTCTGCCTTTCCCAACAAGAGAGGCACTTGGGATGCCACTAACATTCCTGAAACAAATGAAGGGGCCTTGGTTTCTTTCTCCAAACCCTCCTCAGTGTTATCTTGCCTCAGGAAAGAGTGCCTGTCACGGCAAAGCAGAGCAGCTTGCAAAGATATTCAGAAAGCTCAACATGAAGCCAATCCCTGAGAAGCTGAGATGAATTCCTGTGTAGTTGCAGGCAGGTATTTATTTACTGTGCACATTGACTGGCAAACCTCAAGACATTCCAGAGCAGCATCACCCAGGGGCATCACCCTCACACTGTCTTCCCTCACAGTCCCCAAACTCGTTGGGGAAGCAGCAGGGAAAGGGCAGGGAGAGCACTCCAGAGCTCCTGTCACATCTCTCCACGGGGGCAGAGCCGTGAGCACGGGCAGCTGGCTGCCCACCACAGGGACCAGCCCACGGCTCCGCGCGCGCAGGCACCTCCGGCCGCAGATGTTGGCTTTTATTGCTCGGGTCTCCTGTATCACTGGGCCACCTGTACTGCACACTTAACATACAGCAGCTATTCTGTCGCTGTTTGTGCTGAAATAATCTTGGCAGGAAGTGGCAGTTAAACCCGGGCATAATTTTTTACGCCGTGTGTAATGCAAAAATCACCTCTTTGGACGAGTAGCATACTCTCGTTGCCTTCTTGGTGGAATATAGTATTTCTTGTCCCATCAGAAATTGGCCAGAATTGGTATTTAATATCTGAATGTCTCCATTCCAGGCCCAGATTGCAATTCCTGAAAAAAAAGGAAGGGAACTTTTACGAACTCTGGATTTTAGATGTGGGATAATGTTGGCCCCTTCTCAAATGCCAAGATGGTGAAAGGCAGCCCTATCACAGAGTTAGGTTTGAATGGAGGCCTCAGATTCAAATACAGATCCAGGATTTGGATGTGGCTTTTGGATTTAATCCCATTCCCAGCCATTTGATGTAGCAGAACAGGCTATCACACTGGTTGAAAAAACACTTGGAGCATCTATTGCCTTTTTTTCCAAGTGAATTTCAAATTTTCTTTGCACAAACTTAGAGAGGTGACATGAGTGAATATTGCAAGAACATCATTTTCTGCTGCTGCTGCTGTTGAAGACATACAGTAGGTTTTTTCCCTCTGTTTGCTTTAAAAATTAGGTTGCTAATGATAATGTTCCTCTCATAGATGATCTTGTACTTTTTAATGGTACCCATAGTTTTCCTCCACATAAATGACTAAATCCTCACAGAAATCTCTGTCTTGATTAGCACTCCTGCTAGTAAAATTTCACATACTAAATCAGTACCAGCTGTAGCAAGAAAGAATGAAAAAGGCAAGTGTAAATGTTCCATATGCCCTACCAAATTGGCATCTGTGTCAGTAACCCTGTGTTTTTTTAAACAATTGTATACATACATTCTCAGAAGTGTTTTGCTCACAGGATTCTGCAAGCAAAATTTCCTCTGTTGGTACATCACTGAAATGTCACATCTAAAAAAACCCCAGCAAGGAGTTTTGCTGCTTCCCCTCCCTACACCCAACCCCGGCGCGCAATTCGAGGAGTTACCTCGAGTTTGCCGCACCTTTGTTTTGACGCCTGCTCCCCGCAGCCTGACTCTGGGACACTCCTGCAGAGCTGCTCCACATTTAGCACTCACTTATTAGCAGCACCACAGAAAGCCAAAGCTGCTACGGCGCTGTCATTATTTCCAAGCTGAATTCAGAGCTAAGGACTCGAGTTCCAGCTCGGCTGCTGGGGAATGCTGCTCCGATGAGCCAACAGCTCGTCTTTCGCGTGACTCATGAGTGATGATGATGCAGGACAGCCCAGAGCTCTGACCCAGAATGGGCAGTGACTCAGCTCCCTCCTGCAAAATCACGGTTTGGGTGCAGGGTAGGTGATAGCTGCAGCCTCTTGGACCGGCCTGACAGTAGTAAACTGGCTGAGCACCACCTGCTCCATCGCTCTGCTGTGCAGCACAAGAAAGCCTGGAGTGCAATACAAGAAATATCAGCACAGTACAACTTAAAAGTAAGAAAAAAAACTTTCAAGTCAGCTTATGCTTATCCTGCCACTGGAATTCAATCAGTATGGCAGAATGGACCTGCAAAGTTAAACAAACACTGGCTGGTGCTCCAAATGGGTAGCAAATGCCACAGCCTCCCGTGGAAAGGCGATCTGGAGCCACACTGCCCGCTGGTGTAAGCCAACCTCACTTCACTGGACTTGGGTGGAGCTGTGCTGATCAACACCAGCTGACTGATCCACTGCAAACCCCAAAGCCAGCCATCGTCTCTGTGGGATGATACAACGTAAACAGGAAAAATTAAGAAGTAGTTAAGGGAATTAATACGATGTTTCTGAGAATAATAAAATATTTTTCACATTTCCAAAAGTCAGGAAGACCCTCTTTCCTCACATTCTTGGCCATGACAAAGTGGTGACACTTGTTCTGATTTTTTTCCATTGCAATGTGGAGTGTATATTTGCACATCATGTCATGCCTGTCCGTGGTAATCAGAAGCCATTCTTTCCAAAAGCTCAAAATTCCCTCCTGGACTCTGGTATGCCAAGTTTTACTTCACAGTGATTTCTTTTCTTTTCTTTTTTTTTTCTCCTTTTTTTTTTTTTTTCCCATGGTTGATTTATAATTGCTGCAAACAGAAGTTTATAATGGAAATGCTGACAAAACCATACTACAGTGTCACGTTAACACTACCATTGCTGCCTCTTTTTCAGACTTTCCTCTAACCCGATGAGCCAAGACTTGGCTCAAGTAGCAACAAAAGCCCAGAATACACAGGGCATAAGATACAGAGTGAAGAAGTGGAGACAAAACTCCTGGAATAAAATCCTTGCCTTAGTGAAATCAAAGGGATTTTATTCTTGGTGTCTAGTCTCACTTCTGCCAGACACTTGCTGCACAGTTTGGACAAATTTATCCTCTGCAAAATGGACAGGAAAATATGTTCTGCACTGACCTTACAAGTGTTGTAGCACGATTAACAAATCATGCTATTAAAGGAAGCAGGGGAAGGATGAGGATAAATATAAACACTACCTACATATTTACAAAAAAAAATAGGCAAATATTATTCTAGGAATCCTCTATGCATGGAAGGTGGTGGCATCTTTACTGCTCTGCCTGCATGTATTTACACAGAGACATCAAAATAACATTTCCCTGCAACACCCTCATTATTTGGGTCTTCTCTCATGTTTGTGATTTTCAATTTTATTCCTGGCTTGGGTCTCATTCCTGACATTTTTATGTAGGTTTTGTATGCAACAATATACATACATTAGATGGTGTTGAAACCATCAACCCGAATTACTATTTTTAGCACAGTGCAGAGGATGGGACGGAGACATAAGTGACAATTAAAGAGAATATATTCAGAGCTGTCATCATCAAATATTTTCTTCCCTTGCCAGGAATCCTGAGTGCGTAGAAGGGCCTCCTAGGCAAAATTTTTAAGGCAAAACATTCGGGTCATTAAAAAAAAAAAAACCCCAAACAAACCCACAAGTAAATGACATCACCAGGAGGCTGGGCTGCTCTAAGGTTCCCAATCGCCGACTTTGCGAGAAAACTCCTTTTTGCTCCCTCAAATTGCTGATCTGCCTCTTTGCTGCTGTACTACCCATGCACAGTGCCTGCAGATGTATATAATTTACAGAGCTTTCCTCATCAAGGGGATTAGGCAGCCCTCTTTCAATATGTATAAGAAGTACAAACACACACTTACCCACTATGTTTTACGCCTGCCTGCAACAAACAGCTGAACAGATTGTGATGAAATTCAGACATTGACAATCTGACAAAAAACTTCTTTTTTCCCTTAAAATCTGGCTTCCAGAAGTTTTGCAAATCTAAATATTTTATTTGAATACCGCAAGGGCCCCAATCTTATGGAAAGCCTACGAAGCAAACATGGAGATATGTGTAGTTAAGGAGGGGGGAAAAAAATAGCACAGACACATACACAAAACACATCTATTTGGTGCAACTTGCCAATTTTCACAATGACTCGGGTGCGTTTTCTCTGCCTGGCTCCTGAGACTGTAACTAGACTCCTCTAATAAGCACTTTTTGCCCACCAGTGTGTCAACGATGCTTTAACAGTAGTTTCAGTGTCAAATTGCCCTTTCCTCAGCAGGGATTGTTAAGCCTTTCTGTATTATACTTCCAAGACTCTCACGAGCTGGAGTTGGGAGATATAATATTTTCTTTGAAGTTTGCATTTCACAACACACTGGGATGCAAACAAGCTCCAGTTTCTTAGTAGTCAAACAATTCTGGCACACAGGGACTAGGACTAAATATTGTACCAAATTTTCTAATTATGTCTTTGTGATATTTACTACATGATGTTAGGTGAAAGCAGATCCTAATCAATATAAACCCCCTTGTCTAAACAGGACATCTGGGCTTTGAAATATTCTGTTTGTTGTCTAGAAATTACCCTGTAGCAAGCCACTGCAACAATATAATATCTTAGTCATGGAAAACTTTGGAGTATTTCTGATAAACTTATCATAAACAGATGAGTGCTTTCTCTCTTTCAGTATTAAGGTGATGTAAAAAGTGAAGATAAAAGTCAGCTGTATGCATAAAATCAGAGAGGCTTTTGCCAACAAAATGCTGTGTTTACAAGTTTAAAAGATCCAAAGTCTGAAAAGGCAAAAAATTAGGATTCTTAAAGTAACACTAACTCAGCCACATGGCACATCCTGGCAAGCACATTTAGCAAAATAAACATTAGCATATTCATATACACATTTCTAGAGCAACGTATTTTTAATGTGGCCAAACTAATTCAACAATGGGAATCTCAACTTTTCTCATTTTAAGGCCAGATTCTCAGCTGGCAGAGACATATTATTTCAACAAACCGACATCACCGACAGCAGCGAAGCAGCAGAGCCGCCTCCTTCTGAGCAGGCAAGTGCCAGAGTCTGATGCACTTACAGTGACAAGTCTCTCTTCCTGACTTCATTATCAATATTCACACAACAAGATAGACAGATGTGACTAAGAATCAGCTCCTCATACAGAATCCTGAGCCTTCCATTACAAAAAGCATTCACTTTTGTATTTTGTCACGTAAGAGAGTCAGGAGGAATCCAGCCCCCCTGGCAGAAGGATATCACAGCACAAGACATGGGCAGTTGTAACTCTTTGGCCCTGAATTTTGGATAATGCTGATTTTTTTACTGATTCCCTCGGCTTTATCTGACAATTCCTTGATTTGTTCTTCCGACAGCAACAAACTCCACTGGAGGGGAACATCTCCCCGCTCATCACAGACATGTCAGCACAGGATCCGTTCCCACATCCAAGCCTTCCCACAGAGAAAGTTTTCCGTGCCGAGGACATTCTCTATGGATAACGAGGCAGAGCCAGGCTCCCAGAGCAGCTGCCTCTGCAAAGCTGGCTTATCCCATCACCCCCGAATTGCCCTTGGTGGAGAGGATCTCGGGATGGCCCTGGGCCAACTGCACCAGCCCTTCTGCCATCCCAACCTCCCAGCACATCCATCACACCAGGGATGCACAGCCTGGGATAAGGGGATCTAAAAATGACACAAAGCCCCCTTTGCCCCACCTTAATATGACCTATGCTAAATCCAGCTTGGCTGGGGCTGAGGATCAAGGCCCTTAGACACTCTTAACTTAATGCTCCAGGTAGGAATATAACTCCCCCCATCATCCCCTGTTTATTTTTATTTTTCAAGCGCTCAAGTTCCCAGTCAGGACTACAGCCCCTCTGAGTGACACGCTCTCTACATATGGAAAAACCTCAAAAATTCTCAGTTTAAAGAAAGGTTACATGAAGAAAAGGCAGCAAGAGGCAGTTGCATGCAAGTTGTTTGTATATATTACGTGCACATAGTTTGTTGTTTGATTTTTTTTTGCCAAGGATCTTGAACCTCACCCAGCTGGACTTGGAGGCATCCGGAGCGAGTTGGTTAATTGCTAACAGCCTTTATAGAGACACACAGGGAATTAATCCTCAGATCACCTCTTTTCCCCTTTGCAAGTCACCAAAAAAAAAAAAAAAAACAAACCAAAAAAACCCAGAGAAAAGCTTAGCTGTCTGTACTATTTCCAACAGTAAATTTTGCCATTTCAGAGTTAGATATGGAAAGAAACAAAATAAAACTGGAAAGCACTTCACACCTTTGAGCTCTGTAGCCTGTTAACAAATTGGAGAGATATTGGCAAAGAGGTTCAAAAGTTAGTAGGGGCGACAGACAGAAGAACAGACAGTGCAATCGCTTCATTTCCATAAGTGTTCATGCCAAAAAAATCAGATCTGATTAATAATTAAAAAACAAACAAACAAAAAACCCCATTATTTTGAGAATCAAGAATAAGTCTGACTGGAAAGTTCAGAAAGGCCTGGACATATAAAACCAAAAGGTTATAGGGAAAATCCTGACTTTAAGGGTTTTTTTAAGCCCTTGCACATGGGTTGGATGGCTCCCACCCCACAGGGACACCCACCCTGCCCTGGGACCCTCAGCCAGGAGCACTCAGGGTGGGAATGGCCACCTGGGCCAATTTCCCAGAGACACCCCCAAGCTCTGAAGATCTAAAGATCTCCTGAATAATCCTATTCAGGCAGAAGAATTATAACCATGAAGGGCAAAAACGGAGGGAAATGGGATCCTTCCTCAGGCCCCTGGCAGACAGGGAGAGGACAATGGGGAAATAAGAGCTAGCACAAAAGTTTCCTCGAGTACATCCTCAGCCACTGCGGTTTCAGATGAGAATTTCCAGAGGCAGGAACTAAAAGAATATTATGATTTTCTTTGGGGGATTAATCATTTAGCCGCTTGTTACCTTTTGTTAGAGGCATGACACCCCATAACCTTGCTGCACAAGGCACCAGATGTCCATTTAAATGTCAGTTTTGGACGAAAAATGTTTGTTTTCCCATTTGAGTCCACAAGTTATTTTCTTTCTCCTAAAACCCCCATGAATTTTAAGGCGAGCAGACACCAAAATGTGCTACAAATGATACAGACGGGTGCTGAGTTCTCTGGGTGAAAATAAAAAAATAAATAAATGCAGTCCTTCCCCCTGCTTGCATTTCCTGGGGAAGTGTATCCCCTTACAAATGAAAAAAAGTATTAAGAACATGTTATGAAAAATAACAAAGAATAGCAGAGAAATAAAAAAGTGAGTGGCACTTCAGATGGAGTTTAGCAAATTAAGTCATTGACCTGAAGAGGAGATTAATACCAAACAAGGTGCCCCTTCTTCTGAAGTAATGAATATTCTTCAAACAGCAAGGGAGCACTGACTGCTGTTTGATGCTGATGACATTGAAAATTTAGGAGAACAGAAATTCCATCATTTTTCATTTGTATGCAAATGCGCCTGTTCCAGAAATTAACCCCTGAACCCCATGTCAGTTTTCATCTGGAGGAATTCTCTTCGCTCGCATCACACAGCGCAGCCTTGCTGCTATCCTGGGGTCACTGGGGCTTCCCCACACACAACAACACAAAACCCTAAAACAAAACCACCACCGAAAAAAAAAAAAAAAAAAGCCCCAGAAAACAAAAAAAGGGGAAGAAAGTAGGGTGGGGGAAATTGGCCAAATCATGCCAGGCTTTGTTTCTCCCCATTAATGGGGTATAAAGGAGCAATAGAAGCCAAAGCCTGTTGTAAAATGCACATCTCTAATGCCTGGCTCTGGGTCCTGGCATCATTGTCATGCAAAAGGCAGCTCTACCTCTTTAGGCAGAGCAGCACCCACTAATCACTTCCACTGGTGTTAAGGTGAACCTTGGGCCAATATACAACCCGTATTACTCTTCCTTTCAGCTCCGGCTTCCACTGTTAAAAAGTTCCTTTGTCACTTAGCACCTTAGACAAATGTGACTATCTGCATCTGAAGGGGAAAGAGATGATGGAGGTTTTTTAATTGATGTGGATTTAATTATGCTAATTTAGACAGCTGTAAAGCCTTTTCAGTAGAGCTGCATAATGGGACCAGCAAATACAGGTGTCCTTCACTGCAGGCGCTTAATGTTTAACCTCAGTCGTTTTGTAAGGAAGGGAAAATGCAAAGTAATGGTTAACCAGCAGAAAGCTCTATTTCTTGAGGACCTAAAGAGGACTCTTCACTTTGATTCTCCCTACAATCCCATTGAGGGCTGCAGAAATCCACACACGCTGAGCAGAGCACAAATACTTTTCATAGCACTGATGAAGATGAGGCTGAGGCAGAAACAAGAGGGTTCCGGTCTGAGAGAGACTTCAGCATCCTGCACATCCTGTACTTTGCTTAATTTAGGCCATCTCTGAGTAAAAGCTTAATTTAAGACAGCCCTCTCTTGTCTTCTCTTTTAATCTTTTGTATCTGACCACCTACAGCACCAGCAATGATTAAAAGCAGTACTAAGGTATTTCGGTCGGGTGTTTTCTTGGTGTCTTATCCAGATCCCCCTGAGGCTGCTCTGCCTCTACCTTTACCAATATTCCTTATCCCACACCCTACATCCTTTCTCTAGGCTGGGGTTAACACCTCCAGGGACTATTTGGAGATTAATTTTCCAGGTTTGGCTGGGAGTTTGGCCAGTCTGGCTCCCCAGGGTGAACATGCACCATGGAACATCAGTGCTGCTCCCAGGGAAGAGTGTAAATTCCTGGCCAAAGGTGAGGAAGGGACCATTCAGCTTTTTTAATATAGGATGAATCACAGCCCAGATGTGCTGTGGGTGTTGGAACCAGATGATCTCTAAGGTCCCTTCCAACCCAAACCATTCTATGATTTTATGATTCTGTGATTCTTTGACTGCCAGAAGCAACCTTAGTGACCAGGTATCATGTGTCCCCTTGAAGGTCTCCTGTTCAGTAGCACTGTCTTATTTATATGACCTCCACTACTATTTTTATTTTTATATTTTTATTTTTATTTTTATTTTTATTTTTATTTTTATATTTTTATTTTTATTTTTATTTTTATTTTTATTTTTATTTTTATTTTTAATATAAATTGTTATTTATTAAGGACTTATTAGAATAGGAAAGAAACCTTTGGCATACCAGTTCTGGTAGACTTCACTGAAGAAATTTCAGGTGTTACTGGCTGATTTAAACATCACTCATTGCTGGCACAGCAAGCACAGTCTTCTCAGGAAGGTGGACTTTGGGCTGTGCTTTCCTCCCAGAACATTTATTTTTCAAAAGAGTGCTGCCAGACTGGTGAATATGCTGGAAATATGTACTGCACCATCAGATGGAGTTGATTTGGGTAAGGCAGGAGAGAGAAGATTAAATCCAGGTATACAAGACTATCCACTGCTACATCTTCTTTAGGTCTCCTGAGGCAAAAAGAGATGAAAGAAGTGCTCTCCCACCACATGATGCAGAGTCCCACTGGGAACTGCTCTGCCTATCTGTGTCTGCCTCCATCATGGTGGCACCTGGGCACTGCACTATCTCTAATCATTCCTAAAGTGCAGTAGAAATGGGCTTTTATCCCATTTTACACTGCACTTATACGATTTGCTCAAGGTCATTGAGAGCAGAGATAGAATTTCAGATTTTTACTTTTTTCCCCATTGTTTGTTGCCCATTGCAACCCCCTCTTTCCCCACCTTTTCCTTCCCTGTCTCTATTTCACCTTCTTAGCTCCAGGCACTGGCTATGGCAGTCCTCTCCATTTTAGCAAGAGTTCCTGTTCTGGGAAATGCTAATGACGGGCACTGAGGGGTTAGCAGAGTCCTGCGTTTCAACCAAATTTCCCAGCTTCCAAATCTGCAAATTCTGCTGCCTACTACAGATAATTCTGCCCAAACACAAAGTCCCCTCATCCTCAGGAACCCCAAATGCAAAGTGCTCCATAGCTATTATATTTACATGCATATATTATATAAGCATTAGCTTGATGAGCTCAATGGTGACAGCATCAGACATCCTTCACTTCACCTCCTCCTGTGGCCCACAGCTGGATTCAGCACCTGTGGGCTCACACTGGGCTCTCATGGCAGCTGAAGGGCCAAACATCAGTTAATTTGGGAGATATCCTTCCCAACAACCACACCTGGCTTCCTGGCCCGTTTCCTTAGAAGCTTCCTTGGTTGTTCTGGCAGCTGGGACACCAACTCATTCAGGGTTAGGCCGAGTTTTCCTCTTGGCTGCTCTGAGTTCTTTGGTGCCATTTTCCTTCACTCACCCTTGGATATGGTGAATGGTCTCTATTACATTTTCAAATAACCTGATATCCACACGAAAGGCTTTGAGGGAGGTTTTATTTCAAGTGTTATCCATTCTTATGTTTGTCCGATGCAGAAATGTAAGAATTGGTCCTAGAGCCAACCAAATCCTGGTGCTTAGCCCAGCAGTGGATCAAATTTCTTCTGCATACCCAGGATGAAAATGCACAGGCTCTTTACCAGGGACAGCCAACATACAACATACCAATGTGAGCACTCTGTTCTGTATTTTAACAGATTTTAGGAATTTGTGGGAATTCTCTTTAACACTGGAGAGGAAAAGATCTGAAGAAATGGTCTAGCAAAAAAATATACAAATGGGTGCTTTGATAACTATAAAGTTGCTTTCTTGGATCAAGAGCCCACATTGGGAACCAAATAAAATATTTAAAGGCAAAAATCCTGCAAAGTTTCCTCCCGTGAAAGGGAAAATATGGTCTATGCTATACCAGACCTTCCTTTTGCAAAATCTGTTTAGGAGTTGCCATGAAACGAGCAGGATTCAACAAAGAGCTTGACAATTTCTGTTAAAGTTGCATTTATATATATTTCTAGGAATGTTTGGTTTGATTTTTCTTTAAAACCAAGAGTCAGGTTGCATTTCAGACCACATATAAATATAATTTTGCTCTCACATAATGCTTTTGTATCTGGTGTAATTCCATTTACTGCAGCGGTGTTACCTTTCAGTTACCCTAATGGGAACAAGAGCAGAATTACACTGATAAAAAAAGCTGCTTACAGAAAGAAATATAGAAAGAAAGAACACAGGAATAAATATTTCCTCTGGCTTATTTAATATATTTGTTTGTCCAAATTGCAGCAAAGATATTTATTTCAACGAATATTGTTTGATCAGCAAGAGTAAACACTGATATGTCTTAAACTCCAACATGCAGTTTTTACAATTCATCAAACAACACCTAAGATTGTTTAGCTGGTCAACTAAAAGAAACAACAAAAGGTTTCAGGTCATATAATTATACCCTTCTGTTTCCCAACTTTCTTAGAAATCTCTGCCTAAAAATAATCCCAGCATCCGGATGCCTTGCAGAATTGGCTTATTTTAAAACATATAAAATCTCTTATTGCAGCCTTACCCATTTTAAGGTCTGGGTGCTGACATGGAGTAGCAGTGCTTAGCACTACTATATACCGCTTTCCATCTCCAAAGCACTTTACAAACATTAGCTAATTAATCCTCACAACACCCCTGTGAGGTATGTAGGTAAGTATTGTCATCCAATTAGGTAAGTATTAAGCACTGTTATCCCACCAGATAAGTATTAAGGTCTCCCATTTTACTGGGGATCCTGAGGACAACAGGTTAAGTTGCTTACCAAAGGTCACAGGGGGAGCTGGTAGAATAAAACTTGGGATGCTTTGGTTTCTTGGGGGCTATTCAGGCATCCGGGCAGCATCCGGTGCTGCTCCCTCCACAAAGGCATCCCTCGCCATCCACATGGAAATTAGGGGTTTCCATACCCCTCCAAGGCACAGTGATGGGTGCAGCACAGTGGAAAAGATGTGCTTGAGGAACACAGCTTCCCCCTTTTTGGGGTGGGCAAGGATGACTTTGCCCAGCAAAGTTGTCAGGAAATTTTTAAGAATAAAGTTCTTGGATCGGGGTGTTTTCCTGTTGGCACACATAGATACGCATTCAAAAATATCATCAGGACTTCCCAACCTAAAGCTCCTTCTTCCCCTCTCAATTTGCCTTTCTGTCACACTATTTTATAAAGATGGACCCTTTTTAAAGCCTCACATCCATGCCATAAAGATGTAAACCTTTCCATTGCAGTTTGCATCTTCTGAACGTAAAAAAGTCCAATTTGAAGCCCCCAACTCAGAAGCTTCTAGGTTTGTAAGGGAGGTTTGAATCCCCAAATACACTTGGTGGGACAAATCCCTTTTCAGAGGATCTAGAGAACAGGACCAGCCCAGCATGCTTTGGGTTTAATCAAGTCACAACAGATGTCAAGCTGGTGAAATAACATCATCTGTCCCCCAGAGACAATGCCAGTGTTCACATCTGCTTCCAATTTCACTTCACTGCTGGAGAAAAAGTGAAAGCTCCTACTGTAACTCCACTTGGAGCTGCAGCTGAAAGTTAAAAGAGTCCTGAACAAAAGTCTAAATTGGACTTGGTGATCTTGGAGGTCTTTCCAACCTAAATGATTCTGTGATTCTCTCATTGGCTTGGAGTCCGATGGGTTTTGTGAAAGTTATTGAACCCTAGACCAGTGTGAGAAGGCCCCAGAACAGGAAACCCACCCTGAGTGAGCCTGCAGAAGGTGCAGTCCTAGGCAGGGCACATTTCAGGGTCTGCCCAAGGACCCATCACTGGTGATGGACAGTCAGGACTCAGCAATTTGGCACTTGACTCATGCAATGTCATCCAGCTCTTCTTCTGGATGCAAGGGACCAGCACAGAGATGCTTCAGCTCAAGCTGGAGCTGAGGCAAATCCCAAGTGTTAAAACAAAAACATCAACAACAAAAAAAAAGACCTTGACTAGATTTCAACTGTGCTGATTTATGTTTTCAAGTGGAAGGCAGTTTTAGCTGAAGTAAACTACACAGTTTTTAGATCATTCAAAATTCATGGCAGTTTGATCCCACAGGACGTCAAACAAACACAAATGATTTGCCAGGAATCCCCACAAATTGAAATAACCAAACCACACATGGTTCCAGCAAAAGTCTTAAATCAGTTCTACGGCAGGGAAAAATAAGGATTAAAATGGAGAATTTTCATTTTGTTCACCTACACAAAAACATCTCCAATGCAATGCACATCCAGATTTACTGCACACAAAGAAGGAGCACAAATACACAATGTCTTGAAACCCAAAACTCCTCCAACCCACAAACCAATAGGAAATAGACAAATGAAAATAAGAGTCATGAAAACAGAAGGTACATTTAGATTCTCTTGCATTCTGTGGAGTGGTTTTATTTTAGCATAGGGCTGAAATAGAAAAGAAATTGTTCTGAGAAAGCTGACACAAAATGCAGGTAACAGACATATCATGTGTGGTACAGTCATGAGAAACAAAACAGACAACCAAAACTGTGACAAGAATGTGCTTAGTTATTATATTCTTTCAAGCTTGGTCTGCCAGCCTTTTTCCTTTTTTCTTTTTTTTTTTTTTTCCCTATGTACTGGTCATCAGTGTCTGCCAAAAGACTTTTCATGGATTTCTGCAATTCCATTTCCCCCAAAACAGAGGAAATTATGTTTCTGCACAACCAAGACCCAGCTGTAGGTTTTACACCACGATTTGTAGCTGTAAACTAACACAGTGACACGCCACCCCCCTGCCTAAACAACCAAGACCAAGCCAGTAGTAAAATTTCAGTGTGGGTTATGCAAAATGAAAGGATTAAAAAATGAAAAGAGCATTCACTTCATGTTGCTCCTTTAAAACATTATCACATAGCTCCTTTTTTTTTTTCCCTAACCTGACCTTTTTTTTCCCCAACGGTTTATCTATAACTTAATATAACTAATTCTTTTGAAATAATGTTCACAGTTAGCATAATTGGTGTTATATAGTTCTAATGTACATTACAGAATATTCTGTCACTAGACACTAAATTGAAATTTTAAAGAAAATGATAGAAATAGCTGTAAGGGAAAAAGTACCCTTTTAAATCTAATTTGCTATGCACCGCAGTAGGGTAATGGATGCAATGAAAGTTCCTTTATTGAGTTCCCATGTCCAAAAGGTATTTAGGTAGCAAAGGATGTTAAGCAGACCCCCTGTGCTCCTCCTTTAAGTAAAGATAGCAGGAAATAAGGTATATAGGTTTGTGTCCTCCTGATTTTTATTTCCTCAGGAGTACAACTTATGCAAAGGGCACCTTAGGCTACTTGGAGGATCACAAAGGGTGCCCCCGACCCCCTCGCTGTCTGCATGAATAGAAGCATCTAAAGGATGGCTGAAGCCATACAGCGAGTTAAATCCTTCAGGTGGGTCTTTTCAAATTCCAATAGTGAGGAGTTACTGGAGAATTGGTAAGGATTTCACTAGGCCCCAGCAGGTTTGAGATCAAAAGCCCTGGTTAAATAAAAGCCTGTTGGGAAATCTTAAAACCTCTTTGTAATGTAACTTTAAAAAGTTAATACAAAGAGCCCTTAGACTGAAGCCTGTAACAGCATGAACAAAGAGTATATCAAAACTGATTCCATTAAGGGAAGGCAGACAAATAAATTCATTTAATTTAAATAGAAATCAGATATATTACTCTGCTAAAAACTAAAAATCATATCAGGGGAAAAAAAAAGCCAAACAGATTTTACAATACACACACACATAGAGCTGTGAATAATAGCGATAGATATATATAAAATCTATTTATAAATATCTCTCAGAACAGAGAACAGAACATTATATACACACATATATGTTTGAGTATCAATTTATCCAATATGTGCATGTGTGTGTGTGTGTGTGTATAATTCCAATATATA
Source organism: Acridotheres tristis (assembly GCA_037013685.1). Lineage (NCBI taxonomy): Eukaryota > Metazoa > Chordata > Aves > Passeriformes > Sturnidae > Acridotheres > Acridotheres tristis. The sequence goes on from CM072894.1 coordinate 34,049,798, forward strand.
CATATTTTTATCATTTATGAGGCCTCACGCTGGGCTCTCAAATCTGCAGTTAGATATTTCTATATAAGTATCCAGAAAAACGCAGCTGAAAGAGCCCCTACATTCAAACTGACACAAGACATTTTTCAACCCAATTAATTAAAAAAGATGGGTGCTCATCAGTCAGCTGGCGCGGGATTTTTCTCCATCATCTTGCCAAAGTGTCACAGTGTTAGTGGCGCAGCATGTTGGAAACAGAAAATCTGGGACTAGGATTTCGATATCATTTATTAGCTGACCTCTTTCCGAGCAGCTCTTAGACTTTTAACTCGTTGGGGGTCCTGCACTGGAGGTGCGAGGGTAGGAAAGGGAAGATGGAGAATCACAGGGAACCGCTGATGTTGGGAAAGTCCTGTCAGATCATCCTGTGGGCGAGAAGCTTGGAGAGCTCGTGTTGGACACCCCCTCTGGGGATTGGGCAGCATTTGCTCCAAGCAAGCTGTCCCTGAGCATCCTATGAGCAGGGGAAGGCTGGGGGAGCAGCCTGGGGGTCCCTCACTTCACCCAGGGTGGGATCATTTGGATGCTCTGGACCCGTGAGAGAAAGGATCCTCTTGTCCCACAGCTCACTGTCCCTGCAACAAACATTCACTGGGAATTCTGCTTCCTCCACCCTCCAAGAAAGAAAAGGAGGGGTTAAATTTTGCTGGTCTATGAAGCTTTTTATTATTATTAACACGGGGGAGATGTGGCCATCTCCTTAGCTAGGTAACACATTTCACTGAGAAATAATATTTCTCTCATGACTCCATAGGCTGTGCACTGGAAGAGGGAGATGTATGCATGGTACAACTGAGGGTGAACACCTTCAAAAGTTCATGTTCTATGGGACTTTAAAAAAACCCCAAACTTTCCTCCTTATAACTAAATTCTGACATTTTAGTTCAGCAGTGCTCATTTGGGCTGCATATAGTGAGGAATGAGGGAATGGGATCCACCCTCGTTCTCTAAACCCATGAAACACTGCCCCTACTGCAGAAACAAATCATTCTGTCCCTCTACACTTTATAAACATTTATTTTCTGGATATAAGAAATCAGCAACATGTTTCACATATGGTGCCTTTCATCCCAGCGAGAAGCAATGGTTTCACAACCTGTACTAGTGGCAATTATTTTTTTATTTTATTTTATTTTATTTTATTTTATTTTATTTTATTTTATTTTATTTTATTTTATTTTATTTTATTAAAACCCTTAAAACACACATCAAATCAAAGCCTCATAACTATAGGTATGGATATCATTTTAGCAATGCCATTCCTGGTAATTTTGGGTGGATTCCACCAAATGAGTGCAGGGACCACTATTTATCAATAGAACACATCAATAGCTCTGTGCACCAAATCACTGTGATGGCTGCCAAAGAACTGCCCTTTGCAATAGAAACCACAGAAAAATGGCAAAATGAAGGAGTTCAGATGGAGATAGACCACAAGAAAAACCCAGGTGAAAGTATTGGTACTTGGGAACTTTGGTCTCAGTGCTGTGACTCACATTCTTGCCCTAGCAACAAGTATCTAATAATCACAGGAGATAAATGTCACTTTTGACCCTTTGTTGGAGAGAAAATCTCTCTGAAAGCACCGTATCTAATAATATCAAAGGTTGTGGTGGCTTCTGCATGGCTGGCAATTTTTAGACCAGTAGAGGATGAGGTTTTCTGGTTCAAACAGGAATTAATTGAGGGAAGTCATATGGCTTGTGTTATACACGTGACACCAGATGATCCAAATAGTCCTTTCTTGGCCTTATAATCTACAAATAACCTTGTGGAGGTACTGCTCTCCTGTGGATTAGTGGCAAACCAATGCTCCTCTTGCTTGGATGAGTTTTCTGATCTAAATACCACCCAGACCTGCGTGGCCTACAGGATTTGACTGGATCATGGTCTCAGACGGAGCCATTGCCAATTAATGCCAGGCATGAGATAAACCAGGGCAGGACACGCTCTGCTTCAGGTGCTGTGTGACCCTGGGGTTCATTAGCAGCCACATAACAAGCCAGCTCTGAAGCAAAACAACTTTGCTATAAAGACACTTCTAAATATTGTTTTTACCCTCTCTATCTTTGCATTACCTTGCACTATAAGACCCAGGCTGTCAGACACCATGGGGCTCTTTGGCTCTGAATTAATCAGCTTCGTCTGCAAGAGCAGGGTATAATTGTGGGCAGTTTATAATCCATAAAAATTATAATATTCTGGAATGATTTCGTGTACCAGGACAACCCATTCCTATATGGAAAACAGAGCATATGGGGTCTTTGTCTATCTTGGCTGGATTATGAGGCAGAGGAAATACCTGGCTGAGCAGCGCTCAGGAATTATCAGGTGGATGATATTACAGGAGCAAGTGGGGTCTTTATTTATTTGCTTTATATGGATGCCTCCCAGTTCAGGTTGTTGGAGTTACATAATGCTAAGCTTCTTCCTGACTATTCCACAGCCCTGACTGCTCCCAGTCCTTTGTTGTGATCCATCAGTGCAGTTTTGCTGGGAAATCTGTGCCAGGGAAAGCCAGGCTGCACCCCCCAAACCTGAGGTGAGCTCAAACTCAGTCACCACCCCAAAGTCAATCAGAAATATCTCTTAAATACAGCTATGCTTATTCCTGTCCCTATCTCTTACCAGGCCTTGTTTTACTCCCGAGGATAATTTTTGATGTAGAAGGAAATGTGCCATTTATTAAGTCAAGAACCACTTCCTTTAGCATCTACAAAAATTTCTTCTGAGGTTTCCCCTCCAAGCACCAATCTTATATAGATCTGCAGGCTGAGACAGTAGCAAAAGGTGGAAAAACCTTACAGTCATTACATTGATTAATCAGCTGCTGAAATTTGGCTTTCCAGCATGACACCTCCATTCTCTGAATGTGTGGCCCTACTGAAATGCAATCAATTTGTCTGTGCAGGCTCCAAAACCCCAGAGCCACACGATGCAAAAAGGCAATCTTCTGCCCTCTTTGACCACAATAAGCAACATTACTGAAATCACCGCTCCCGTACAAGTGTAGCATGACCCCATATTTGTAGGCAGCAGAGTATGACTTCATTAAAAACCATCCTCTGTGTTAGGGAGTGGGAGCAAGGCAAGCCAGCAGCAGAGCAGCATATGTCTGAAACTGATAGTAAAATGGGTGATGCCTTAAACCCCACCTCTATACTGTTATTTACATACATATCTTTCATCTGACATAGGCTTCCCCTCCAGCACCTTGAATATATCAGTCCTAAGGAAGAGACTTTAAGTTCAAAGAGTGCCATCCCCAAACCAAAGTAGGGGGTTATCAAGTGAGGTGTGCCAAGCAGTAAGACAAAACATATGCATTTTTAATAGATAGCCTCTCCTCCCCCTGAGGAAGCCAAGAAAAGAGAGTCTGTGAAGCTTCAGCTGAAAACAAGTTCAGTGGATTTATACTCAGGCTGCTATTCACAGAAAAATAAAATTCACAGCTCTCATATATATATATATTTTTGCTAGATGTTTTCCAAGCATTCTTCAAAGCAGCCCCAGCCCCACCCTGGGTCCTGTTGACCAGGTGAATTGACCTCCACACAGCATTCAAAAAGAAGAGAGTGACAACAGATCGTGAAAATGAAATAAAAAATAAAGAGGCCATGAAAGAGAAACAAAAATCTCAACAGGTCTGTATGGAATTTCAGCAGCACTTTATTTATTAATGCATATGAAGCTACCACTGTATTCCAGCTCCCAAAGACAGATCTGTAAGGAATAGGCCACATGCTGATTGACAGCAGCCATAATTCCATACAATGAGACTGTATTAAATTGTTTGATGTGATATGATACTCATCACTTGTAACTGATCAAACACACTGCTGCATCAAACAGTACTACAATACAATCAGGCTGGATATGGTTCCTGCCAAGGCTGTTCATCACATTGCACACTTCTGCATTAAACATATCTATTAATAGCATTGACAAACTACTCCTATCCAAGTTTTTTCCCCCAGAATTGCAGGACGTGGAATGTGCAAAGAAATCCAGATAATGCTTTACAGTTTGAGGCAGCACTTCCGTTTGCTGAGTGCTCCAACATGAAAGGCTTTCCCGATTTGGGAATTTTATAAGGTAATGCCAAAAGGTGCAAAACTGTGCCCCAAAAACAAAAACCCAACATTCCCGCTTCCTTTTTTTTTTTTTTTTCCCGATTTCTTTTTCTCTCCTATATGCAAATAAATTGAAAGATTGAGTCGTTTTGACCAAGATTTTACTTTTGCTGTGGCTCTCCCCAGGAGAGCTGCTCTCTTGCAGGAGGGAGCTGTGTTTGCTAACATTGACCCTTCTAGAGGAGGGAGACATAAATAAAAACAGCAAATTCCTTGTCACCACTGCTCCTGCTGCAGACAGCGAGGGTGACACTCTGCAGCCCATGGGGGACAGGACTGGCTGCCACACGAAAACTGTAGGGGCTCTATCAGATGCAGATTCTTAAATGAGCCTGGGTCTCTAGAGGGCAGAGGTCAGCTGTCCTCAAATCTGTGTGAATGCTAGATTAAGTTTATTAATCTCCCTGCTTTCACTTAAAAAACAAATTATAGGATGGTTAGATGTTAATGCCCAGGAGCTTGTGAGACGATCAATGCCATCACCTCAGCTAAAGGGGAGCACAAGGTGTTCAGACCCCAGAAGGGTGAAAGAAGTTAGTTGTGATGAACAGGGAACACATTCTTCTTGTGAATTACCATGTGCTTCATGCCTGGTGCATGTTTCCTTTGCAGACCTGACACAGCACAGGCACCTCAGAAGCAAGACCTGGGGACTGATGGTTTCTCACCTGGAGGTCCTGGATATCCAGCCTCAACCACAGCTCTTTATAAAGGATTTATACCTGTTCCGGGGCATGATTCCAAATGCCCATCTCCCTGAACCAACCCCTAGTGCCCAGGAACAGCACGAAACCAAGCATGCAGTGAACATGGTATTTAGCACCATTTGGAGCAGCCTCTCTCAGTGCATCTCATGAAACTACTCCAGTGTGTAAAAACAAAGTGATAAACAAGCATGAGGGGTCCCCAGAACTCCTCATGGACAGGTATGCACATCATAATTATACAATCTTCCCCCTTGATTGCTATCTCAGCTTGGGAGACCCAGGATCACGTAGCCATGGAAAATAGGAAGTAATACACAGGAATGCATGCCTGGCTGTGTGGAGCTGGCACCAGGTTTTTTTCAAGCTGGGATTGTATACATTTTACATTTATGAATATTTTTGCAAACTGCAGCGACAGAAGGTGCCTTTTGTCCTGTTTCTCACTTCTGTAATGTCAGTGTGAGCAGATTAAGCTCATGGCACGGTAGCAAATTATCCCTGCTGATGGAACCAGCTCCAAAAAGATTACTTAAGAGAGGTGTGTAAGGCGTTTCCTTTTCCTAATTAAAAATATTGAAGTCTTTCAAGATTATAAACCATCTCAGAAGGTTATATTAGAGGCTGGGAAATATAGAAGAAAGGACTGGAAAGGCTTTTCCACTCTGATGGACAGTTTTTAGCACTAAGAGCCCAGTGCAGTGTGTAGAGCTAAAGAAACGGTAACTTTCTATCTGGGTGTAGCTAAGTAATTCAAGATGCTGCAAGTTAAGTGTAACAGTAGAAAGGAAGAAGTTCAAAAACAAAGTCCAAGGCATTTCAGTGCAGTGTACAGTATGCTAAATTGTGGTATTACAGAAATTGCTGAGAGTTTGGCCACAAAACCTTTCATATTGCACCAGTGTTCTGCCAGGGCTGGCTTCCAGCAAGCCCAGACGTTTTTTCCTTTCACCTGTGTTGGTTTTTTTTTCCCCCTCCTCCTGTTTGTTAATACAAATCAAACACTGTACCAGAGAATTACAGCCCTTGTCCTGAATGTACCTCTCCCTTTATTAAATCAGCACGACTGAAAAGTCACCATGCACCAGGCAAAGACAACTGCAAATCTGGGCTTACCCTCCCTGTACCACCTGAGTGCCGCTATTATTCCTCATCCTTGGGGAAAGGACCCCATATGTGAGTTTCAGAAGCCACCTCAGTAACTCCAAGCATCATTATCAATAGTAGGATGAACTGCAGCTGGGATGCACTGAGAAGGCACGGTAATACTCGCCCTAATCTCTGCATTCATCTCACTGGCCCTGCTAGGAAGTTTAAGTACATTTACTGGGGATTCTTCAGCCCTTGAAAGGTAGGAAGACATCTATGAGGCTTGACGTACCAGCTAATTAACTTGGGTTTGGAAAAAAAAATCTTCTTATCTACTTAACTTGGAGACACTCTCTTTGTTTTTAAGCCTGCAGACTACCTTCTCTTTAAAATGCACATTACGTACACTCCGTAGTATGGAATGTATTATTTTTAACGAGGACCTATTTTAACTTGGACCTAAAACTACTAACATTTGACAGAGGGGTTGTTTTGTTTTTGGTTTTTTTTTTTTAAAGCTATTTGCAGAATCAGCTGAATGATAGTCTATAGCCTATGTTTTGCAAGACAGGCTACAAAATCCTCATGCTTTCCTTCTGTCCTTAAAATCACGGGCACACGAACGTATGAAGCGCTTGGAAATGGAGCCCCAGATGCACCCACACCTCCCCTCTCCCCCCAGAACCTATAAAGGAGTTTAAATAAATCTCTCGGGTTTTGCATCTTGGTGTCTGGAAGTGGGGAATATTGAGGCTGGGAGAAAGTGATTGAATTCGTGCCTGCAGTGGTTGGGGCACGTGAGTGTTTCCTGCAGCTCTTGTGACAGGAACACAGACGTGAGCAACCCCTGTAACATCCCTGCTCAGAATTAAACCACGCTAAAATTTCCTGCGGATGGCACAGAGAGATTTGAAATCCTCACCATATTCCTAACAGATAGAACAGTGGCATGATTGACCAAGCTTTTTTTTTTTTTCTTCTTTTTTAAAGTACACATATGATGATGCATCATAGTTATAAACAGATGGTATTTGGCCTCCTTCCTATTCTCAACATTTGGAATTCCTAAACTATGTGAATTAAACAATAATATTTTATAAACATACAAGGGATTTTGCTCACTGCTTTGTTAACATAGAAATTATACAATGCTGACATTTATTTAAATTTTAAAAAGTAAACAAGAGTGTGTATTGAATTAAAGCAAACTAAAATCAACAGAGAGAAATATGTTCTGTGCGCACATTACCTACAACGGCACGGGCCTTTTTCGGGGAGACATAATGGGATGAAGCACAAATTGTAGCTTAGACAGTCTGATCCTTTGTGCTCGAAAGGCTCATTTAACACCTCGCTGTAAACAACGGATATTTATACCATAATTGGCCAGTTGACCATCAGTTGTTCATTTACTCTCTAACCTGCTATTATGGAGTTAAAAGAAGTTCCTTTCTGTTGGCTTTTCTAGGAGTGAAAGTGTGTTTGCAATTTTAGTACCAACTGGATTCAGTCTAACACTTGTACTTAGTATGAGAAACATTTTCATAATACCAAAATTTGGGGGAATAAGAGTATTCCTGCCAGAAAGGGAAGAAGAAAGTATTGGTTCTTAAAAGAAGAATTCTGTTTGCTTGGTTTCCTCTTTCCTTTCCATTTTAACCCCTTTTTAGGCTCCTCTCGAGCTGTGCAAAATTGAGAAGCACTTAGGTTTTAATCACTATTCCCAGGTCTGCAAAGAGGTTCGGTGATGAATAAATAATGAATCCGAGATTTTAATCAGTGTTATGATTTTTGAAAAGGCTAATTATCATTGTTTACAGACATGCCTTTCCAACGTATTTCCTTGTTTTGCCTTCAAAGCTCCAAGGGTTAAGCCCCTCGCACGCATCCCTCCCATCCCTCCCCAGCGCCGCGCTCCTTGCCCGGGATTTCTTTCGGGGGCTTGGGGGTATTTTTTGTTCGTGTGGTGTTTTTGGGGGGTGTGTTTTTACTGGAGGAACCGCAGGAGAGCCGGAGGGGCGCAGGGCTGGGGGAAGGCTGCGCATCACGGGCGGCCGCTCCGCACCCGCGGAAAAGCCACGGCGGGGATATGGGAGGGGGAGAGAGCCTTTCCCTTTGCTGTCTCCAGAAATGCTACGGAAGAATCCGATTTTCAAAAGAATGTTTTTATTATCGATGATAAGAAGTGGCGGGCTGCGCGTCCGTCCCCCGCTTCCCGGGGAAGCTGCGCTCCGCTCCGCCCGCAGCGCCGGGATGCGCCGGGATGCGCCGGGATGCGCCGACAGCTCCGCGGGGCTGCCCCGACAGCATCGCCCCCGGCTCCAGCCCCTCGCGTTATTACCATTGTCATGATTTTTATTATTTATGATTTTCACCATTACAGCTGCCACTGGCCTCGTTTAACCCGGTTTGCCCGCACCTCCATCCTCTCGGCCGTTCGCCGCCGATGGGAAAAGCTTTCCCGCGGGTGGGATATTGGATGCCAAGGTCCCGATTCCCCCCATTCCCCTCCCCGTTCCCCGAGCTCCGCGCTCGCTGCTGCCGCTGCCGCTTCCGCGGGGTGGGGGCAACAATTCCAACCCCTACAGCCCTTGATTATCAGCAACAGCTGCGAATCTTCGCTAAGAATCTAAAGAAATATCTGAAGATTAGGCAGCGATGCTATTTATTGCCCTGTAATTAAAGTTCTATCAGTGTTTCTATTATAAAACCTTATTTGCAAGGGTTGGTAACTCAGACGCAAAAATTTCCTGCAAGATGAATCCTCGCTAAGAAGTATTTTGGCTAAATAAGGTTAGCCTGTTAGAAGGTAAAATCCTCAAAGACTTTCATTAAGGTGCTCATTTATATTTGCAAATACATTTCCAAGTCCCCCAAATCAAGGATATATGAAAGGATTTATTTTTTTTTTTTCTTCAAAAATCAAGGATTCATGGAAAGGTTTTAATATAATTCGCTGGGAAATTATTCCCATGAAAACAATTTGTTTGAAAGAAAATGCCCTCTGGTCTTTTCCACACAAACCAGTCTTGGGCTAGTACATGAGAATCCAACTTAAAAGTGTCTATGAGCAGAAAGGAGGTTGGTTAATTATTTTCAACTGTCCTTTCTGGAATAAAAAACAGAGTAAACAGCTTGAATAGGGAAAGGTGAATTTAATTTTCAAGGCCCTTTAACTTTTAATAATCTGAGGAACAAGATGGGAGGTACATTCTACCCTCCCAGTTATCCTGATATAAATCCATTCAAGATTTATATTGGTGTAATAGAGAAGCAGAATTTGCTCCGTGATTTCTAATGAACTGCTGGCTCGGTCTTTAAAAACGCAATTAGAAAAATCTAACCACCTAATTCAGAACAGCTTTGAGCTGAGGCAGAGGTCTCAGTGCTGCAAACAGGGATGGAAGCTGCTCAGTGCCACGGCTCCTTGCTGTGCCTGCAGCACCAGAGTGGGGCTAGGAATCCTGAAATGGTTTTCTACAGAATTCCCTAATTGTTTTAGGATTTTCCTTTCTATTATATGGGAGAAGACAATTCTCATGTGGAATAAACCTGTGATCTCAAATGCTAAGACAAAAGGACTGTAGGATCAGGTGCCTGGCCTGTTACTGATGCAGGAGGAGCTGTCTGGTCAGGCTCTGCCTGGTGAGGCTGGCACAGAGTTGGGAAAACCCAGCTCTGACTCCGCACTCAAACTCGTCTCAAAGCCTTGGCACCGCTGTGTCAATGCAGGTGAAACATCAATAAATATGAAAGTAAGTCAAGGTTCAATTACCTCTTGCTCTACTCACAGAATTAGGTGTCTGCATTCACTGCTTACTCATGTGTGTAGGAACAACGGGACCGAGATCCCCATTTGTCCCTCTGACCTTCTGAAGCGAGGGGTTGAAATGAAGCAGCACAGGGTGATACTCTCGTTTCCTCTGCTGAAACTGAGAGGCAAAACTCCGTAGATTTTTTCAGTCTGCAGTGCTGAAGGAGACACTGTCGGGGGGAAACATCACCTCTGACTGCCTGGAAGCCCTGCAAGTATCACCTCTGGCTACCTGGCAGTCCTACATCACTCTCCTGACTGACGACCTCAAACAGGCCAGGGTGGCCCCTGACACAATCTATGATGTGGTAAGGACATGGAATCACAATGGTTTGGATTGGAAGGGACCTTTAAGCCCATCCAGTTCCAACCCCTGCCATGGGAAGAGCCACCTTCCACCAGAGCAGGTTGCTCCAAGCCTCGTGCAATATTCAGTCTTGAACACTTCCAGGGATCCTTGCTCCAGAGCAGATGTGCATCTTCGCTAAGAATGTAAAGAAATATCACGAGATAACACGGCACTGCTATTTATTACCCTGCAATTAAACTCCTCACAGAGTTTCTATTATAAAACGTTACTTGCAATGGTTCATAAGAAGGGAAAAATTTTCCACCAAGATGAAGCCTTGCTCACCAGACAGAGCTGGGCATGGTTGAAGTATCACTGTCAGTAAGTGCAGCAGGGCACAGCTCCACCTCACCAAGGAGCTGGGTGAGACCTCCCCTGGCCGTGGGCCTGATGAGGGTGTGCCCTGAGGACAGCAGGAGCCTTTGAGTGCAAACCACACAGCTTTGATGTTTTGAGTCTGCTCACCACAAGCCCGAGTGCAGCATTACAGCATCTCTTCTTCCCCTTTTATTGGTTTGGAGGATGACTCACTGTGATACTTGAAGCAGTTTGCTACAACTGCACCATGCCTCAGTTTCCCCAGAAGTAAAGCCAAAAAATATTCCAGTTTGCTGGTGCAAGGTGTGATTGGTTAACATCTATGATATACTCTGGTAGGAGTGCAAGGCAGGGATGACCACCAGATCTATGCTCTTTGGAAGACCACATCCACCCAACCACGAGCAGTGCCTAAAGCCAAGATGGGCTTTAGCTGAGCAGAAAGGAGGAGGAATCTGCATGCAGAGGGATGATAACTGCAAAATTACAACTCCGCAGTGCTAGGAGAACAACCAAAAACTTTCCATTGGGTCTCCCTGTGTTGGTTTTGATTTCTTCATGGGTTAATTTTAACAAGAAGTAACACATGCTCTCTCTCATGCCGAAAAACAACATTTCAGCTTCTTGATGGTGTCAAAAGTCACAAAGACACTTGTGGGGAGGGGGACCAGCCTGTACCTTTCACCTCTTTCAGGGAGAGGAGCTACCCTGCCTGATCCAAGGGAACCTGAGACCACACATCTATCTGCAAAGACAATCTTACCAGGCTTCACATCATAACACCTTACCCAGAGTCTTCTTCCTGCTTCTTCCCAGAGCAGAGTTGAAAATCTTGGCATTGCCATAAGGTTTTCTTATTGCTTGCAAACCAAATTCTACTTCATCAGATAAAGACACAATTGCATTCATTGACTCTGACACAAGGATATGCATGGTGATAAACATACAGATAGATGTACACACTTATACATGAATGAGATATGCTAATTAAAAATTGCAGTGGGCACTTTATTAAAAATTTATTGTACAATCTACATCTTCAAAACATTTTACATCAACAAATATTGCGGCTTGACTGCTGGAATCATAAGTGATTTATCTTTAAAAGACTGTATTTGCAACTGGATGCAAAGATTCTTGATGAACTGCCATTACATTTAAACTACTGGTTTTTATTGGAAGTATTTTGATTGTTATCTGTTTGTTCTCCATCCTTGAGAGAAATAAAACAAGTGTCTCGGCTTTCATTTTATCGGATAGATGGCACCATGTAGCATATTTCCCATGCTAGTTTGAATTACAGCTGTTTATCTTTCAGCTTTCTTTAAGATTAATTAAATGCAAATGTAACTCCACGAATCATGGGATTACCTGCCAGACCCCTTATTAATACCTTCACTTAAAAACCCCTTTGCCAGAGAGTCATTAATTTGCAATAAAAAAAAAAAAGAAAGAAAGAAAAAAAAAAAAGAGAGAGAGAGAGAAGTGCTCAAGCAGCCCTTTGCCTCCCAACAACCCAGAGATGGCTGCCCAATTAGTCCGGCAGCATTCGGATCCTCCTTTCAGGCCCTGTGGCCCTTTGAGGACACAATAAGGCTCCAATGATAACCTGGCAACCTAGGTAGAAACTCAGCCAAGTGTGAGCGTTTGAAGCTGCAGCTTGGCTGCCATCGTGTCGGCGAAAAGAAAGAATTCAGGCACCATGTCATCCAGTACAAAGGATAAAAACAGATTCAACCGGAAATTCAATGTGGCACCACATATGGGATACATGAGTGCGGTTACACAACAGGCCACATATTTTTTTTGAACAGTCTCCTGCATGTGATGCCGAGGACATGTGTAACCATCATAACGTCTCTAAGAATCTGTATTTAATTTGAGCTGGGGTGGTGGCAGGGATTGGAGATCTGAAGCCGCCACAGGTTTGTGGCAGATGGCTCTGTGTCAGCTATGACAAGCAGCCAGGCTCGGCTTCCTCTGCAGATTTTCTTTTCTCTCTGATCAGGTAAATATGGGCACACTCTGGAAACTTCCACAATTCTGCCTGAGGCTGCAAGTTTGTGACTTAGCCCCATCTGTCACAAATCTTCCCTCGGTTCTGCTGCGAGCAGAGACCTGAATTTACTGCCGAGCGCTGCCCAAGAAAACCCGGCCGTGTCGCCCTGCGAGGAAGAGGAGAGAGAAGCACAGGGAGCCGTGTTAGAGGCTGGGACACAAACGAGGGGAGGATTTCAGGAGGGGTGGAAGCCAGTTGGTCAAAGAATATTTATGTGGTGTTATTTTAAAACGGGGTGAATTCAGTGTTTGTTTGTTTTTTTTTTTAAAGACAGGTAAGCTGGTCATCAGGCCCGGGTTATTTGCTCCCTCTGCTTTATTGCTGGTCCCAGTGCACATGTCAAGGACTGAACATCCTCAGGAACCAATGTGCCCCTCTCACCCTCAGACATGCCCGAACCACAAGCCAGCAGGAGTTCTGCTAGATCATCATCACTCTGGACTTTACTTGAAAATCTTTTTTCTTTTTTTTTTTTTTTTTTTTTTTTTTTGGGAAGTGATAACTCTGCAAAGATCCGGACATTCATTTTTTTCAAGGAATAAAATTCCATCACTATCATTCCATTAGCAGTTCCTAAATACATGGAGATCAAAAGAAGCAAAGTTTTCACATAAAGCACTATCTTCCCTTAAAGAACAAACAGCATAATGTCAGAAGCAGGACAGTATTTCTCATTAAATAATCAACTTGTTTCTAGTGTCCTATGATCAGAACTGAAGCACTTAATATCTACTCTGCCATCATTAGACTTCAGAGTTAACCTTTAGAATTTAATAAGAAGTGTTCATCCACTCAGACTGGCTCTTTCAGGACAGTTGGAGTTCAAGCACACAGTATTGATCTAGTGTAGATTTTATGTACTTTTTAAAAAATCACCTTAAAAAAACTATGATTTAGAAATTAATTTTCCACACAAAACCTGTGATTTGGCAGGCAAGACTGGAATGATTTACAGAGGCAATTTGCATTGGGTCAGATCTACTCTGTGATCCAGCTCCTTCACTCTGCAAGTGAGTAAGGGGGAAGAATCAAGGTGGAAAACAGTTTGTAGCAATTATTTTTGAAGTTCAATTTTCAAACTGCAAGCACCTTTGGAAACCACCATCAAAAGAGACTGTTGCTTTGAATTGGGTGCACTGTGAGGCCCAAGGCAGAGCTATTTAATACACCTCAGCAGAGTAACAGTACTTCCCTGACCAAACTGGTCTGTTCTGCCTTTTAAATCTCACCTCACTCTTGCTGTCTTTAAAAAAAAACCATTACATTTTGGATGAAATATCTATGCAGTATCTTGCATAGGATGGCTTAGAACACGCTGACTGACTATAATATTGGGAAAACAGTTTCATGGTTTTTTTCTCAAGGTAATTTGAATAAACTGTACTGAAAAAAAAAGTTTTCATGCTTTTTGCAACTTTTCTTCCTATTTCCTTTGACCCATTTCTTCATCTACTGTTTTGAAGTGGCTGTGGCTCATCTGCCAGCTTTCATTTGCTTTCTAAAACTTCCCTGGAAGCTATCTAATACTGTCAAAATAAAAAGTTCCGAGTCCTGGTGTTTATGCTGAAAGTTGCCCCCATAATTGCTTTAGTCCTACTCTACAAGTGCAGCCAACTGCTGTGAGCTACAGACTAACATTTGGGGACATGGTGATCATGGAAATGTTGGATTAATGGTTGGACTCAATGATCTTAAAGGTCTTTCCCAACCTAAATAATTCTATAATTCTGTGATTTTCAGAGAGCTGGAGTCTCCTGTATATTTATCCCTGAGAGTCAAGAGCAAGACAAGCCCAGAGAGAAGTTCAGGTGCAGGCTACTTACACACATATCTGCACATATATCCATTTATCTGTGACTGGATCCCAAAATTAGGCAACTCCAGCTCCCTTTCTGCCAGCTCATTTCATCCACAGTGAGGATCCATGTTAGCCAGGCTGACCTCCCTCTACCAGGTACTGGAAGACCTAAGGTTCACCCAAAATGCTTAAATTGTGTCCCACAGCCCAGCACACCTTCCCACCTGTGCAAACCTCTAAGCTAGAGAGGGGTTTCACTGTATCAGTTATACACAGGGAATGAAAATGTCAAGACTTGAGTCTAACCTGGATGTGACTCCGAGCAACTTAATTCAAATTTGAAGTCAGATCCTACTTTGAAACTGGCCCTGCTTTGAGCAGAGGCTGGGCTGGTGACCTCCAGAGGCACCTTCCTTAACTAGTCTGTGATTCTGTGTTCCAAATAAGTAATAGAAGTTTTCTTTCACATTAAAACAATCCTTATGTTTTACCTATTTTCCTTAGGATCACATGCCTAAGCACTAGAACAGAGATGGCAGAGCATGGACACAGAGCTCTGCACTCCAGAGTTCCTGTAACCTTTCCCCACAGACTCTGAGAAGCAGATCTAAACCACCTCTGAAACAATTTTAAATCACGTTCATAGGAAACTGAACGGCTCTAGAGGCAAATACAAGTTTCTCATTTGTGTTTCTAACCTCCTTCTGACCTGCACCTAATGCTAGCCAGGTAAAAGCAGAAATTCAATACAATTCCTTCTTTTTTAACTCTGCAAAAATGCTCTGCTAATGAACAGAAAGCCAGCAGGATGGATGGAAATACTTGCACTATTTGCATACCCTATAAAGCTCTGAATTAACTTTATCAGCCCGGGACAAAAGATCTGGAGAACACTGTAAGCAAACATCTGCTCAATATACATTCACCATTAAAAAGTAAACAGTAGGATTGGCTCCATAAGGAACAGGTTGGGAATTATCAGAGTACTACACATCACATAAACTGATGGCACGGCCCAGAATTCTCTAAAGCAATGATCACACCAGCACAAAAACAGCTCTCAAGCATCAGAACGGCTTGAATGATGAGAGATTAGAATATAAACATGGAATAACATTCACAAGGAGAGACTGGAAAGACTGGGATACTGTAAATGTTTGACAAATGTTTATAAAATAATGGATGGTACAGTAAAGATGGATGGGGAGCTCCTGCTCCTAGGTGACCAGCTACAGAACAAGGAGACAACACAACTGAAGGTGGGGAAAACCTGAGCTAATTAAGGAAATTATTTAAACACCATCATAAACACATCATCGAATTATAGAATGGTTTGGGTTGGAAAGGCCCTTAAAAACCATCTCGTTCCAAGCCCCTGCCATGGGCAGGGACACCTTCCACCAGGTTGCTTAGAGAAAAATGAATTTTTCATGGAGTTTTGCTGGGGATTGGTTAAGGATAAAGGCAGAGACCATCCCTGGCTCTCTCATGGTCTGTACAGGAACTGTGAACAGGGCTGAGTGGCTGATGGGACATCTGGCATCAGGCTCCTCTGCATCCTCACATGCCCAATGCCCTGTATCCTACACTGAGAATGCCTCCTGCTGCTTCCTTAGCTTTGCCTAAATATGAAAGCTGGACCGGGAACAGTTTTCCCTTCTACACGTTTCCCTGAAACACCCAAGATGCTGCTTTATCTCAAATAAGAGAAAAAAGAAAAAGAAAGAAAAGAAAAAAAAAAAAAGAAAGTTTTGTTAGAACTGCCCTATACAGCCAAATCCTGAGACTGGAAACAATTCAGATGTCTACGGTCTAACTGGGATCTTAATTTGATTTTACAGCAGTTTAATCCCTTTGAATTCAGCAGACTTCCTTCTACAGTGGTGTCAGAAAGAAAAAAATCACGCCATGTGTCTTTTCATAGGCAGGTGAGCTTCTGTAGTGTGATGGAAATGAGAAGATGAATGTCAGAAAGTGGGCCAAATTCTTTTCTCCATTAAACAAGCATGAGTGAGAGTAGGATTTTTCTGTAGGAACTGAAGCTGACAGCATGTCAACCAGCACTCATTCAGCTGGGAGGGCTGGGAGAGATTATTTAAAGTTGTCAGCTCCTTCCATGCCTGGCTTTTGGCAACTCTTCTTGTCCCTTTCCACTGTATACTCTTTATACATGCTGTTTTAAATTAAGAAACTCAAGTGAGGAAACTGAAAGGTAAACTTTAAGAAAATAATGCAGAAACAAATGCTTTGCCCTATTTTATTTTATTTATTTTATTTTAAATTTAAATCCACTAGATAGGGCACTAACAGGTCCTGTGGTGTGCCCTGACCAATGCCCTGTTGTTGTTACTTGCTTCATTCCGGTGCTTACTTTGGCAACCAAAACCACACAGAACTAGAGTTTGATTCCATGAAACTGGAACAGAACAAATAATTGATAACAAATGAGATTTGCTTCCTTCTCATCTCAATCTTCTGCTAATAACTGGCAGAAGGCAAGGCTGAAATGCAGATGAGCCAGCCCTGAGTGCTGTGTGAATACTCAGGGTGAGCAATACATCATCTGGAAAGGTTTTCCATAGGTGCTTACATTATGAACATTTTTAAAAGTCTGCCAGCATGAATCTGCTCTGTGCAGTTAAGCTACTACAGCTTAATGCCTTGGTGTGTGCATTTTCACAGGGATGTTCCCTATGTCCACTGCCCTGCTGCCATTTATCTTTTTTCTGCCACTTATTTTGTCAGCACAAGAATTGAGGACATCTGAAGGAATAAACTGCCTGTTTAATTAGCCACTGTCTAATTATTATAGATATCCTGAGTAATAAAATCCCAACAATATGTAAAAGGATAAGCCAAGGTGATTACTTCTCAACTTGTGGAGCAGAATCCCCAATCAGCAAAGAAAAGCACTATTTGCTTTTAAAGCATTTCTACTTCCAAAATTTCACAGATACTTGATAAACTCAATGCAGAGTATGGCAGGATGGTTTCTGAATGACAAGGAGCTGGTTAGCATAGACTCTTGTGCTGGGATCATTTTTCTAGTCCACTAAAGCAGAGATAATATTATCTCTGCTTAATAATAATCTGAAAAAAGTGAAAATACAATGCAAGTGCTGTGTAGCCTTCAGGATTTCACTCTGTTCAGCTCTCTTACAAATCAGCATCACTCCAGCTGTAATGACCTTAACAGCACAGCTCTAAGCTAGCATTTTCCAGGAGGTTTTGTGGATGGTCCACTGTGAAGGAAGACTAAGTGTACGTGGGTGTAAGCACAAAAAGACAACTCTAACAGTATTCCCCAAGCTGATCCAAAGCCTATTAAAGACAACAGGGATATTTCCTCTGGTGCTCACAGGTGCTGGATTAGGCTCTGCTTTCCTCATTTTAAAACAATCCCCCACTCAGCTCTATTGCTACCTGTTGCAGAGGTTCAGCACTGACACTGAGAAGATCTGCAAACCCCATGTATGAGGGGCAGGATAAACACCTTCAGCTTCTGCCTACTAATCATCCCAAGGAATTCTTAAACAAAGAGAAAAAAATCCTTCAAGCAAATCATCATTTTGCCTACAGGGCTTGTGCATGCATTTTCGACCTGCACTATTATGTATCAGTATTTTTTGCATGCCTTGGCTCTGTGTTTGGGAGCTGGGGATCCATATGGGAGAAGATCCATGTGAATGCAACCATTAGCTGAGCTTGAAGCATTGGGAAATGCCAAGGTAAACATTTAAGGACTGCTTTCCCTTTGAAGCCCCCATGCCTAACTCTACGATACTATTGACTCAAGAAGTAATGCTGAACACTGGAAGTGTTCAGTCAGCATTTTAAACTATTATGAGCTACCTTCTGAACCATTGCCAAGTTAATAGACAATGAAAGATAATGAGCTTGAAATTGGGTGTTAAATTGCATTTTTGGTTCTCTCCTATTTTTTTTTTCCTTGAGGTTTAACTGTTTCCTGCAGAAACAACATCATCTTTGATGTATCATTATGTAAATGCCTATTTTTAGGTCACAAAAAAGGTCAAGGCGTGGGCTAAGCCCTCGCTGCTCCTGCTAGGTGTGTGCAGGAAAGGGCAGACAGAACAGGGCAAGACCCAACACTTTCTGGTCCCCAGAGGGAGGGAGGGAGGTGGAGGCATGAGGCTGGCTCTGTTGGCAGCATGAGACACCAAATTAAGGAGGAGATTACTCGACCTGCTCATTAACAGTGAGGCTGGACAGCGACAGCCAGGGAACGCTCCCAGAACTGCATTTGTGTTGCAAGGGTTAACACGAGGAGCATTTCCATGCACCCCCCAAGCCTTTCACACTTTCAGCTGAATTCAGGGGTTTTCACGAGCTGAAACACCTCTGCTGTGCAGGGGTGATGTGTATCCAACCTGCCCAGGACAGTAAAACTCAAAAACCGCTGTAAATGTACAAAGCATGCAAAGAACTGCAGTTATTCTTCTGAAAGCAGCATTGTGTAGTAACGATTCTTCATTGGAATAATGTAAAATTTACTGCTTCATCTGCATTCAAATTAAAAAAAAAAAAAAAAAAGTGTGGCTCTCATCAGTGTAAATACACCACTTAAAAACATGAAAGTTGGCCTAGCATTGAACACGTGAGCAAAACCTGAATGGAGACTTTGCCACTGAACCTGGACTTTCTCTACAGAAATGACTGCAAAGAAGGGAACATGATAAATACCAGTAAATTATGCTCCCAATAAACTTTAATGCTCAACACACCTTTTAAGGCAAAGAATTAAAATAATTGTAATTATGAAAACGACTCAAGTCATTCCAGAAGCCACAGAAATCTTACCTGATACCTGTCACCTGCATTTTTTTAAGATTAAATTAGGATAGGAAGGTAGGCTTATACTCATTAGTATAATTGTAGGATCTTTCTTTTATTTTCCTTTTAAACTAATGAGTTGCATTAATCCAGGTTCATTTTTATAAGCCTCTTGGGTCCAAATGTAAAGGACAGTCATTTTAGAAAACAGTAAATTAAAAAAAACATGTAGCATGCATTAAGTGCACGTATTTCATAAGACCTAGGTTAATACAACTGGCATCTAGTTTAATTAATCCTTGTTAGTGTAACGACTAATATCCCTCCCTAGCATGTTTCCTTTAAACATTAGTATGTTAATTAAATGTTGTTTTTTTAAGGGGTTTTTTTTCCCTTTGTACTTCAATATGGCATTATATCATCTAAAACTATTCCAAACAACTACCTTATAGAGATGTCTCCTTACAATATCTGGTCTCTTGCAGAAATTCTGAAGCCTTTTAAAAAGCTGTTCAGGTGTAGAATACAGATATTCAGCTGCAGGAAAAACAGATACATTTTTAATGAAACAAAAACCTCAAAGCACACACTCGATATTAGTCACTTTACTAATTAAAAATGCATATTGCTCTGTGCCGCCTCGTGTTTTACATTATTTAAGCATGATTTTATAAGGTTACCTCAGCTCACAAGGATGTTTAATGCTAAATAAGACTGTGTAGTTGTGCTGTTTAGACATCTCCTTTGGGTGATTAAAATACATTATTCTAATGTAACACAATGCATATGTGATACATTTAGTGATGAGATTTTTCGAAGAACTGGTACTACATTAGTGTGTATCCTGTTCTGCAGTTGCATACTATTAAGCATTAAATTGTTTAAATAATTTGGTGTGATTTTCAGGTCTGGCTTTTTTCTTTTTTCTCCCTCTTCTGAGTATCAAAAAAAAAAAAAAATCTGCAAACCATTGCAGCATCAGTGACCTTTTAACAAAAATCTATCATTATGGGATGTGTACGCTAACAATGAAGAATGCTATTTCAAAACTTGCTTTTGTGTTATCTTAAAAGAACAGATGGCAAATATAAACTTCGTCTAATGTATTAAAACACATAAAATTTGCCTTAACACTAACATGTTGGCTTGCCAAATAAACAATTGCTTTCACTCAAGTTTATTCCTAAACTTTGGATTTTAGCAGGAATCACGTTATTGCGTTTCAGCAGAAGGAATAGGCAACAAAGCAGCTACCTGGGAATATCTCTGGGTACACCAAGGCTTTGGGACACAGCGGGTAACAGCCACAATGCACAGCCTCGATCCTGAGGATTAGAAATCACAAATACACAAAAATAGACATTAGTCAGCCAAAAAACTTATTTCCGTGCAAGAGCCTTGAGGTTGCCTGCATGCAGCAAGAGGGAAACATTTTTTTTTTTCTTCAGCAGCATAATCCTTCTAAATGCCAAAGTTGCTCTTTTTAAAGAAAATTTTATTGATCATATGAATTACATAGAACAGAACAGCGAGCATATGTTTTGTTCGCTGAATAAATCAAAGCGCAGCTCTGCATTTTTTTGTTTTTTAAATACTGTTTAACACATTTTATAATCAGCAGACAGACACATGTAACAACATGGTGAAGTATGGACGGCTTTGCTTAATAATGCTGCTGGAAAAGAAGGGGCACGTTGGCCACACCAGGGTGTGCTGGCAGACACGCACACCTCCCTCACCTGGCACAGCAGATATTGCCCTCAGACTCCCAGGCTCCAAAGGTTACAGCTAAATATAACCCAGGAACCACTTGCAGCATGCTCCAGGCTGGGATATTTCAGCTTATTCACATGCTTTGGATAATTTCCTTCATTTTTTGGGACATAAATTGTATTAATCGCTGATGAAATTCCTTTCCCAAAGCACGCAAAGCTTTGTACTTGTTTTTTTTCTTTTTTTTTTTTTCAAGGAACATTTTACATATCTCCCGTAACATCAAACCCAAATATTTCAGAATTGCACCGCTGTGGCGCAAAGTTTTCCAGTAGCAGAGCTGTTCCCCTTGGAGTTCACATTTTTTAACAGCTGAATGGGTTAAAGGCATCCAGGTTTCAGTTTATTTTTTTCACATAATGACCACTGATCTGACAAAACGTCCCTCCAAAGATACAACTGTAATTTCTGTTGGCCAGAAATTACATAGTGAAATTCAAAACACTTCTTAAAATATGTTTATTTTATGAGAGGCTTTGAATTTCCTCCAACATGTTGACCATACGAGGACTTTATTTTTAACTTCAGTTTCTCTCATTCCCCAGAATAAAAAAAAAAAAAAAATCTGAAATCTTGTCAACGTTCACCTTTTCTATTTTCAGTGACAACCCAAAGGCTTTTGCTACCTTCATGTGAATGTCAGATTTGATACTTTATTTACAGGTACCCTGAAAGGACTCTGTTCCCTTTAGATCTACTCAATTTTAAACAGGAAAAAAAAAAAAGAAAATAAAGAATAACACATTCAGCTTTCATGCTAGAAAACTATGCATATCCACAAACCCCAAAGACACATTTCTCTGCAAATGCTTTTGCTAAGTAATGACTGCTGGTTTTTTTCATAAACTTTTAAAATTTGTAATTTATGTTGTTTTTTTTAAATAACATATGCACTTCAGATTGCATTTTAAACATTAACAACAATTTCAAAGTGTACATCGTCTAGCACTATATTTTTTACCAAAGGGAAATGTTTCTGATGTGTGATTTAATTGATGATTTCAGTTCTTAAATATTGTGTCATATGTCAAAGCAAATAGATTTTTAAAGTTTTCTTTAATCTAGGAGGAAAAAAAAAAGAGTGAAACTGTGGACATTTCAGTAATAGCTCAGATCACTAAGTTATGTTAAAATATTTGCTTTTTAATCATATCGTCTGCATGGGAAAAAAAAAAAAAAAAAAAAAAAGAACAGCTCCCTAAAACAAAACTGCAGGCCAAGATGGGATCTGAGTCATCCTTTGAGTATGAAATTTCCCCTTTTGAAAAACCTCTACCGGAATCATGAATTAGTAAAATCAGAATTTAATGCCTCCGTGGTTTGCTGGATGAAAGTTAAAAATTTGGAATTCTTTCATTTGCAAATGATCCTATTTGCATACTCCTTTGCTACCTTTCTGCACGGAAGTTTGGGTGTATTTTTCTGTCCAGTCCCTACTATGAGTAGTAAGTTTTACTACAAACCTTACACCTTCCATTTGCCAACACCTAATGATCAAATCAAACTGGGCAGAGCTCACACTGACACAGATTTTGGTGTGAGGATGCACAGGGAATCCTTTAATTTTCATGCATTACTGTCCTTTCCCAGAAAAGTATCATATCATAACAATAATACAATTACTCTTCATTTCAATCCTTAAGCACTACTAGCTAAATAATAAATAAGAGTTCCGATTGATCTATTGTTAAAATGGCTAGTAAATGGTCTTTTTATTCCAATTAACAAATCATCTGCTAAATCTATGAATCTTAATATTCAGGTCTATTCACTTCAATTCATACAATTTATCTGCAAATAGTTGTTGGGCTTTTGATTCTAAATATAATTAGCTGATAATTTTGCTTGGCTGAATTACTTTTCTGGAGGGCCTGCTAAGGCTCTCAGTCGCATTATCTAGCAATAATGAATCTGATAGGTGAAATTTTTTACTGTAATGAGGATGAGACACAGTTGTGACACCTGAGTCTAGTAATAACAGAAGACTGCTAATTATCGACAGCACTTTTTTGTGTGATGCACAGAGAAAAAAAAAATCCCTCATTATTAAAAAATAAAAAGTTACAATTATAAGTGACACCGGAGGAGAGTAAATAAAATGGAGTGATTAAAACATTGCTGCTTTAAGGGTGTTTTTAATTAAGTGGAAATGCTAATGTTGTCATACTTAGCAGATGGGATTAAAATTAGTTATTGTAAGTAACTCATATTTTATGTTATGGTTTCCACAGCATGTCTACAAGATCTAAGAAAGTGATACATTCCATAAGACATTTAAAAAATGAAATTCTCATAGTCTTTACAGCTCATAATAATGAACATCATGAATAAACTATTGAAAAAAAAAATCCTGCCAAGGCT